>MASP02000639.1:173691-188051 GCA_001693025.2 Colletotrichum lindemuthianum | reverse complement strand
TATTCTAAAAATACTATTTAGATAGCTTATATATAAGATTATATAGTCTCTACTAAATTATATTTAAAAGGAGTTTAAAATCTAATTTACTGCATTTTATATATTATAAGAAGTTACTAAAGATGATTTTACTATATTATTCCTAAGTAAATATATTTTTAAGGAAATAAAATATTTACTAATTTATCTAGATATAAATCTCTATATAATTTATATGAAATAAGTTACTTTACTAAAGAAGGATTTTAATTTATTAAAAGAATTATTAAAGAATATTTAGAGTTTTTAGTTTAATTAAAAATTAAGATTTCTGCTGATTATTATAATTAATTACTATAAAATAATTATTCCTAATTTATTTTCCCTATTCTATCTCCTCTATAATCTCCTTAATAAAAGTAAAATCCAGCTTAACTATTAAGCTTTAGGTTTCCTACTGATATTTATTTTAAGATATAGAGAATATTTAAGATAGGATTTAGAGGTATAAATAGAGTGGGATATATTCTATATTTCTCTTAAAGTTTTTCTCTATCTCCTTAGTAAATTAGTTAATCTTAATAGGATTAATATCCTACTATAAGGAAGTAAGGCTAGGAAGGATAATCTAATTTAACTTCAGCTTACTATTATAAACCTCTTAAACTATATCTAGAAGAGTAAGCTTATAGTTAATAATATAATAGTAGCTATAAGTTATATAGAGGTAGCTAGGAATATTAAGGGTAGAATAATATTTAAGCTTAAAAAGCTTAAAATAATTAGTAAATATTCTGTAATATTTTAATATTACTTACTTTTTTATTTTATAGTTTAAGGATAGAGATTTTATTAGTATACTGGTAGTTTTTTAGTATTTTATAAGTATATAGTAAAGTAGAAACTCCTCTTTTATAAGGAGTACTAGGCTGTTAACTGTTAACTTATCTATTCTTTATAAAGTTTTGTTTAATAATCTCTAATATAACACTAAGGTAGTTATACTAAAGTTAAAGTTTTACGTAAAGCTACTTAAGTACTGTAAGCTAGGTTTTTTGGAAATACTGAAACTTTTTATTTTTATTTAATTATAATTTATTAGTATTTTTAGTAATTAACTATAGTAATTAGTTTGTATTTACCTACTTATACTACTTTATAATCTTCTGAGTTTTATACTTAATACTTTAGATTTCTTTAGCCTATTAGTTAGTTTTATAGTTATTATAAGTATCTATATTAATAAGAGTCTCTTTTATTTATATTAATAGATTTATAAACTTAATTTCTTCCTAGGTATTATTATTATTATTAAAACTAATTAGTAGGTTTTTCTTATTATACTAAACTTCAGTAGATTAAATACTAAAAGGAGTATAATCAATACTATATTATACTATAATTTATAAAAAATAAGTATTTTTCTGTATACTATTTTAAATAAGTAAATATTCTAAATTCTTTCTTAATAGTAAAAACTTATATAGCTAAATAAATATTATTATAAACCTGATTTTCTATATTAAAATAAGCTAACTGGGATATATTAATATATTTAGTATTCTGAAGAAGAGTTTTTATCTTCTAGTTTTCTTAGGTTTTTAGTGACTTTTTAATTTACTCTAGATACTTCTCCTTATTAGTTATTGTCTCCAGGCAGGCTCTAACTTTTTTTATATACTTATTCTGTAAGTAATTATTATTTATCTTTCTTTTCTATCCTACGCTAGAGTCTGCAGGATAGCCTATATTCTAATTAATATAATTAATTACTATAAAAGTATTAGGAACTTAGGTAACTTACTGTAACTTAAAGATAATAATATCTTAAAGTTTCTATATACTAGCTTATTAGTAAAGGAAATTCTTTTAGTATTTTATTAAATAAAGAGGTAGTAGAGTATTCCTTACTATCCCACTAACGTTATTATTATTATTGTTGTTTTTGTTAGGTAAATAATCTAGAGAAATAAAAAATAAAAAGATTAGAGATAAATATCTATAGTGTAGTCTATATATAAATACTCCTTCCTGAAAAGAAAGTAATAATTTAAAATATATTTTGAAATTTATTATAAAGTATATTTATATATATAAAAATATTATATAATTTAAATAGTATTAATTTTATATTTTTATTCTTTGAAATAGTTAAGATATTAATATTTTAATATTTACTAATTTACTTCTTCCCTTTTAAGATAGTTATAAAACATATTTACTATTTCTACCTAATATATTAATATATAAACCTTATAATAATAATACTACTAATGTTACTATTTAGTAATATAATTTTACTTATTATTTTTATTTTAATTTAACTAATTTAATATTACTTATAGATAGCTTACTAAAAACAATAATATAAATATAATACTACTACTGTAGCTAAATAGGCTGCAGTAAAAACTTTAATTTTAGTTACTTTAGCTACTAATAAGGATCTTACTACTTAGAAAACCCCAGTAGCTTTGAAGACCTTACCTAAAAAGATTTTAGCTAGAAAGTCTATCCAGTAAAAACTATATAGATACTATCCTAATAGTAAGTTTATTCTTAATTACTATAAATAATTACTATAAATCTAACTATTTATAGTTATAGTTATTTGGGAAATTTATTACTACTAATATAATACTAAGCTTTTAATTCTTAAGGCTTCTTTCTAATATCTTATTAGGAAATTAATAATATAGATTTCTAGTAAAGAAGATCTCTATTACTAATTATTAATTATTAGTATTTCTTAAGAAGTAGCTAAATAGTATCTTATAAAAATATTTAAATATAAGTAATATTACTAAATTACTTATTACTTTCTATTTTACTTACTTTTTTCTAGTAACTAACCTGGTAACTATATATATAAAATAAATTATAATTATACAGAAAGATATTATTTTTACTTACTAATTTCTGTATATTATTAGTAGTCTAGACTTTAATTCTTTTACCTATATACTAGTTTACCTAGTTATTCCCTATTCTCTATTATCTAAACTTAATATTAGTAGCTACTTAGCTAAAGAATAGTTTAACTTTTATTATTACTAGAGTATACTACTATAGCAGCAAAAAAAGTATATAAAGTATAGAAGTAAAAGGAAATTATTAATAGCTAGACTATCTATAGTAATAAAGATAATAGAGAAGATAAAAATAAGGAGTAATAGTAATTATAAAAGGCTGAATCTAAACTTATTTAACTGGAAGGTGGCGTAAAATACTGTTTATTTAGAACTAAGGAGTAAAAGAGAAACCTTTATAAATACATAAAAAAGTCTGTATATATAGTACTATATAGAGCCTACTAGAGCCCCACCCGAGGGAGGGGGTTGGCTTCAGATACCTAGGCATAGCCCTAGCTGGATATCCAGATATAGTCTATAATATTACCCCCCTCCTCTCCAGCTGCCGCCCAGCTGGAGGCTGTAGGCTAGGTCTCTATTGTTATCCACAATCAGCCTATATATCACCTTATACCACTCCAGAGCCACTATATCTATAATAGCGTTAATAGGCTTCTATATAGAGTTTATATACTCTTTTTATTTAATAAGAACCTCTCGTCAGTACCCTCTCCCCACCTAATATATCCTCACAGTAAGAATATTTTTAACCAGCTATTTAACCTCCTTATTATTATCCACTAGCGGCGGCAGCTAGCTATTAATTATAACCTACCTAGGTAGCAGATTAGTAGTAGCTCTCTAGAGTAAATCTATATAAAACTATAGGTAAATAGACTCTAGGGTATTTAGCTTTATAATATATAGTGAGAGAACCTTCACTACTATATACTTATAGTGTAGCTAGGCTAGCTTTTAGCTTAGCTTTAGTAACTTATAGTTAGATATATTTAACTATATCTTATTACTAATTTAATACTAATCTGCAGGAGACTAGGTCTTATTCGCCTAAACTTCTAACCTCTACTGAGTGGCAGCTATCTCCATATAGATATATATTATTACTAACTATATTCTCTTAACTAGCTAGTAGGCTGCAGCCTTACTACTATTAGGTAGTTCTGCATGCTCCTTAGTAACTAGGATAGGGTTAATATAATACCTATAATCCACAAAGAAAAATATAGTCTCTATTATACTATACTGCTAGTTGCAGAAGGCTAACTGTATAATAGGTAGTAGGTTATTCTAGTTATCCTAAAACTAGTAGGTAAATATCCTTAAAACTATTTAGATCTCCTAGTTATACTATTCTATAATTCTATTAGTCTGCAGGTAGTAACTAATACTCAGTAGGTATATAATATCTATTAACTTGCAGAACTCCTTCCAGAAGTAACTTACCCAGTTAAACCCTCTATTGCTCATAATAGAGTGTAGTATTCCATAGAACCTATAGTAGTAACTGAGGAACTACTAAGTATACACCTCTACCTCTATTATATCTATCTCCTCTAATATAAAAACCTTACTTAGTTAATTAATAATAACCTAGAGGTAATAGCTACCTTATCTTTTTATAGGAAGTAAGTTAGTAATAAAGTCTATTAATAAATTAGAGTGTAATTAGTTAGGTATTAGTAGGAGCTTTAGGAATCCCTTCTTAGCCTGCCTCTAGATATAAATACTTCTATATATATTATAATTATATATAAATTAGTAGATACTCTATAACTATCCAGGCTAGTAGAATTATTAACTTACAATCTCTAGTATATTATTATACCCTAAGTAGTCTACAGGGGAGAAGTTATATAATTTTTATACTAACTTAGTCTTAAGCTTATTAAGGAGGCTGTTACTCTCTTTACTACCTAGCATCTAAAGTCTTTCTCTAAAAGTAAACTATCCTAGTATATTAATAGTATACTTAGTAATTTAGATCTTAACGTAAAAATCAGGAGGGAAGCTATACTCTCCCTACTATACTACTATAAAGATCTATTAGTATAAAGAGTCTCTCTCAGTAATATAGTCTTATATCTCTTACAGGTCTGATTTTCCTTTAAAAACCTAAATACTAATAATACTTATATATCTTACCTGGAGCTCCGTAGGGATAATAGCATCCAGAATAATCTATATTACTTATCCCTATTACTTTTTATTATTCCACTTTTTAGAAGTATCTTATTCCCTCTAGGAGAGAGTATTGGGAGCTACTACCTAGATATCCAGTTAGTACTTAAAATAAAAATTATACTAAGATAACTTTTCTACCTACTAGCTCTACCTCTCTATAAGTTATTATTTCTTTATAAAATATTTAAGACTCTTATAGTTAGTAAAAACCTTAAACCTCCTGGTGCTCTATAGCTCCACCCTCTATACTTATAAATATTCTAGTATTATAAGAAGTTCCTTATTATAGATTAAGTAATTAAACTCTATAGAAGTTAGATATTAGAAGTGGAAAGCTACTAGATACCTCACTTCAGCCTTATCAGCTTAAGTTAATATACCTCCCAAAGTATACCTTAAATAGTCTATCTCTATTATTATTAAAGCGTTAGGGTTAAATATCTACAGAATTAGTTCTATAGTAAAGAGTTATTTTAGTGTGAGGAAAACCTCCTACTACTTTAGTCCCCAGTCGAAAAAAACTAACTTCTAAATTAGATAATTTAAAAACTCTATAATAATATTATACTAAAATATAAAAACTTTATAATAATTTATAAACCTAAGGAAACTATAGATACCTTTTAGTAAGTTATAAGGAAGCTAGTTAGTAATAACTTCTAACTTCTCAGGATTATAAAAGAAGCTCTTTCTAACTATTATAATATACTTAATATACTTAACTATAATAACTAAAAACTTATACTTCTTAGAATCTAACTTAAAATCTATATCAGTAAGGTAGCTAAGTATCTAATAAACTTTCTCCTTATACTCTTTTTGCAAACTACTAATATAAATAAAAATATTATTAATATATACTATAATAAAATTATCTAGAAACTATTATAAACAGCTATTAATATACTATTCAAATATAGTAGAGACACTAATAAGTCTAAAAAAGTATACTACTTATTTAAAAAAACTATAATATATCTAAAAAACTATTTTCTCCTAATTTATTTTATTAATTCTAATCTTATAGAATATAGTAATAATATTAAGCTTAGTATACTAGTAAGTAGTAGTAACCCTCTAGAAAGTTTCTAATATTAAGAGGAGGAAGTAATAATCCTTCTTTATAATAATATTAAAAGTTCTATAATTTACATAGAAATATATTCCTCCACCTAGCTTTCTTATAAAGAAGACTAAAGTATCAGTAGAGAAGCTACTTACCTTAATAAATTCCTTATTAAGTAAATCCTCTAGAGTCTTCTTAAATACTAGAAGCTTCTCCTATAATATACTATAGAGAGGTCCCTATAGGAGGTCTAGTTTCTATTTCTTTTTATTAGGAATTAATAGGATATAGTAATCTATCTCTAGTCAGCTAGAGGGCAGCTAATATACTGAATCTAGATAGAAACAATCTGGGAATTCCTTTAAGATATTTATAAAAATATAATCCTTTAGGTTTACCTCTACTTTTAGAACTAACACTTTCTTAATATCTATTAGACTAACAGACATAACTTAGTAGGAACTTAATACCTCACTAGTATACCATACAGCATACTAACAGATAAATATAAATAAGTTAGTACTAAGTAGCTAAGCTAACTAGATCTCCTTAAGTTATACTAACTTATTTTAATATTTTAGGTATATTATCACACTATCCTTCCTATATATTATCTATTAGGTTTCAATATTATAAATAATATAATTATCCTCTATCTATAGCTACTTAAAATATAAAAATAGCTATAGACCCTCTATAATATAGATATAAATCTTCTATATATAGCTACTAACTTCCAAAATTAGAATAGTTACTCCCTAAGTATCACTAAGTGATAATTTAGTAGTATATCTCCTTATCTATCTTTTTAACTTATTAACTAGTAGGAGGTAAAACTTCTTCACAAGAAAGATATTAATAATAATATAAGTATCATAATCTATATTAATAAGTATATTAATAGAGTAACCTCTATTAATTCTAGTCTAAATAATAGCTAACTATTAGTTACTTATTTATTCCTTTTCCTATTATTTTTCCTATCTTATTACTTCCACCTTAGTTAGCTTCAGAATCTAACTTCACTCTAAAATTACTTTTTTCCCAAATCCTCACTATTACTAAGTAAAATAGTATTATCTCCCTAGTTATCTCCAGTATAATCTAGAGTAGCTATAACCTTCATAACCTTCATACTAATCTTCTTATACTCTCAGGATCTACAGTTCCTATAAATATAGCCCTTCTTACTACACTCAAAGTATCAGTAGGTATCCCAGTAGTCTCTAGAGCGTTCCTCAGAAATAGAGGAGAAGCTACTAAAGCTCCAGTATTATTATTATTTCTTAACTACCCTAATTATTATAATATTACCCTCTATATTACAGATAGTAGGTCTCTAGTAAGGTAGCTAGTAGTATATTAGCACCCCCTTTATATATTCAAGCTTCCAAGCTACATCTTAAATTTTAGATAACTAAAACCTATACTCTATAGGAAAGTTAACTATAATAAGTAGCTCCTTAAAGTAGGAAAGTAAGATAGCCTCTAGTAGGGAGATCTAAACCACATCCAGCTATATATACCCTCCAGTATCAACTAGAATCTTTTTAAATTAAGATAGAAAGATAGTTAGATATTTATTTTCTTTCTATCTGAAACTTTATAGCTAAATAATAACATAAAGCTAACTATTAAGATCCAGGTAAGTTCTATCTAGATAACCTATAAAATCATTTAAATTATAAAAGTTCTCTAGCTTTCCCACTATATAGAAGATTTTAACTACCTACTGAGAACTAGAGTTTAAGTAGAAGTAAATTAGATATTAATATTCCTAATTACTATCAAAAAAGTAGTAGTTAATCTTAAGTTTAACTTTTATCTATTAAGCTTACGTTTAGTATTCCTTCCACTTACCTAAAAACTTTAGAGGTAGGGGAAGAAGCTTCCTCTAGTAGTTAGCTACTAGCAGGAATATAGTAATATTATTAACCCCAAAAGCTATCATCCTAATAGATATTATTCCAGAGGTTACTAGAGTATCCTAATATAAACTAGAGGTATCTATTACAGTAACTACCTGGAGGTTACTACTTATTATAATATCTTATTTTACTAACTTATATAAAAGCTTATTAATCCTCTAGTAGAGAAAGCTTAAAATATATTATAACTACTACTGAAGTAGTTTACTTATAGGGTTACTACCTATAGGAGTATCCTAAGAAACTTCAGTACCCTCTATTATTCTTTATATTAGTTACCTATTATACAGTATTATATCTTAAAAGCTACACTCAACTAGATTATATACTTAACTAATAGGGAGCTACATTCTATTTAGTGTTATCTATATAGTAAATAAAACTAAATTCTAAATATATAAAAAGTTAGATCTAAACTTATTCAACTAGAAAGTAGCGTAAAATACTATTTATTTAGAACTAAGAAGTAAAAGAGAAACCTTCACGAATATATAGAAAAGTCTGTATATATAGTGCTATATAGGGTCCACTAGGGCCCCACTCGAGGGAGGGGGTTAGTTTCAGATATCTAAACACAGCCCTAGCTAGATATCCAGATATAGCCTATAATAGTAATAATTAACTTAAAAGAAATAATTAATTACTATAAATAATTACTATAAGTAATAGTAATAATATATTTATTTATCTTAATTTTTATAAATAAATAAGAGAATTAAATTTAGTTATTTACTTTTCCTATAGTATTTCTAAATAGTTTTTTTAGATACTTATAACTACCTATTACTTAAAATTATATTATTTTAGATACCTATAGCTACCTATAAGTAATACTATAGGTACTTAAAATCTTATAGACTATTTAGACTAAACCTATAGGTAAAGTAATTACCTAACCTATTTTTTAGGTAACCCACAGGTACCTATAGGTTAGGTAATTGCAAGCCTAGACACTTCCCGGGAGAGCAGTTCGCCGCGTGGTTATATTCTTGCCCGAGACTCCGTATTGGTTGATAACTGCGCCGAAATAGCTATGTTGACGGGTCGGGCCATGACGAGAAACCCAAAGGAACTCGCTGGACGGATTCAGCCTATGTGTTTAAATTAAACCCTGATATGGAACCTCTTTCTTATCCTCTTTTTACGCCCTTTCTCTCGAATAACCTACGCTGCTTGACGCTTTCGTCCTTGCGTAAGCTCCCGTCTCTGTTTGCGACTTTTCGCAAGACATTCCCTCTTCTCTCGTATTCGTGTTCTTTTTGGACTCTTTAGAGGAAGGAAGCTTGAGAAGCCCCTCCCTTAAGGACACAACTTGTGTCGATGAAACTATATTCTTCTCTTTGCTCAACATCAACCACAGATTCCTCATCTTGATTAAAATACATTCTCATGATGAGTTATGAGCTCGTCATTTCCAAATCTTGGCTTAGCACAGCGACACGATCTATTGGTTCGAGGAGCTCGTAGACAAGCCCGTTGAAATGCCTACTTCAGCGGCTGTTTCACCCGAAGTCTCTGCACTCTGCACATCCATTGCTCTATATACATGTGCAGTTTGTTCCCCATGTAAACATCATCGCACAGGAGGCTCGCGGTCTACTTCGTGATGGTTTTTGGAGCGGCCTCATGAGTGCTCAACATCGGCGCTCTCAGCCTCGACATCACGCACTGCCTGCTCAAACTCCTATTGTTCCATCGCGATGAAACAAGAAGAACGCTTGACTTGCGTCGCCTTCGTCTCCAGAACACCCGTATCGTCAATCGTTCCTCAAAAAACAACATCAATGTCCTCCAACCTCCTGTTCGCAGTCTGGCGTTAGAAGATGCATACTACTACTACAGGAGGAATGGCATAAACACCCGAATGAGTTCAAAGCGCCAGACCAGGTGTTTGATGGTAACTCTGGCGATCTGAGAGACCATGCAGCTGGTTGCCCATTGGGCGGCGACACTGGCCGAAGCCACCTTTATACGCATCGCCAGTGAGTTGATATCGGCGTGATAGAGCCACGCAGTGCCCTGTCAGCCAGCATCAAAAGGTACGTCAAGTAGGAAGATCATGGCCACAGAGGCCGCGCCGGTCCCGTGCTTGAGTCCTTCGTCTGCTGTGTACTGCCCAGCTCGGACGAGATTGACTCGCCCTTCTCTGGGCCCTCCGCGGAACAACTGAGACCAAGTCGACGCATTCTTTGTCTCGCGCTTGTACGCGCAAACAACCTCATTGGGCTGCGTCACCGTGACTGGCGAAAAGGCGGCCGAAAATCACATCCGGCACGCGAAGGGCCGATATCTGCAGAACGGCCCCGTTGATTAGAACTGCTGTGTCCAAGGTGACCGATGATTTACGTCCTAGTTACCAGCCGACCGAAGAACCTGAGATGGCACCGAAGAAGCGGTCAACGTTTTACAACGGGTTGATGGTTTCCTGCATATTGGTGTTACGGTCGTGCATGGTTTGTAGGAACTATGAAGATACGATTCCAGCTCCCAATAAGTAGGAACTTCAGAACAAGAACATCATGAGCTTAACTTATCCCGGATGCATTAAATGCAGCTTGATCGTAGCTAAACAAGGTCTTCGCGTTGGATTGGAAGTCTCTCATACACTCTCTGGACCTCGGACTGCCAACTGAGTTGCTGATCACGTCCGTCAGCGGGTAGGATCTGTCTAGATCTGTCCAGGAACTCGCAGATGGCTTGATTCATTGACGGCGGGAATGATGCATAGTGGAAAAGCCCAATAATACCTGGTTTTGAAGGGTTCCCGAGGCCTATCATTGTGGCCCAGGCGACAATATGGATCGAAAGGATGGTAAAAAGGCTGCTAATGGTGTTTGTGTGTACATGGGTTGTGCGGCAGCTCTTAAGTGGTTTGGGATCCAGAATTCCAGGCATCCATAAAGCGCAGGTCGCCTCCTCACTCTCGACTGAGTTCCTCTTGCCTAGGGTAACTAGCACTTGGGTCCTCGCTGATGGCATGATGTGATGTCATTACTAGATGCTGCCTCAGTACCTAAGACTGGGGTGCTGTAGCATTCTACCAAATTATTAGCGAGAGCTCATAATATCTTCCACTCAGAGAACCCAAAAGTTGGCTGTTTTTTTGGCGCGCTGCCAAAATTTCCCATAAACCCTTGAAATCTCTTGTATCTTGCAGGTGATTGGGGAGGATGAACTGAGCCTGAGCCGCTTGGATCGATGAGGTCGAAAGGATCGAAGCATGGCTTGACCTCGAAACTACGAGATGCGACTTCAAATCGATCGTTTCTGGGTGAACAAGACCTACGTCTAAGGTAATACGTCTAAGATAAAAGCTTTCTGGGCCGGCTCAAATTTCGTGCTCGTAGAGGGAGACCCTTTCGGGAAAAAGACTTGATATGAGATAGCAAGCGAATGGAGGTAGCTTTTGAGCCATGCCCCGCGCAATCTATTAGCTAGTTAAAAGAATTAAATATCAGATGACTTGGAGACTCTAGTCCATGGAAAATGCCATCATGAGCCAGAGCTTCCAGTCAACTGCCGTGTAGCCCTTGTTGTGCAATCTCGGCCACATCCGCTTCAAGTTGGTCCCATGCTAGTTGGCCATAGACAAATGAGGACACTGAGTAAATGGATCGGTTGAGTGTGAACAGTGTAGCGGAATGCTACTGAACCGGATAACCCTCAACTTTGCCCAACTGTTTTAGAGGTTCTCTTTGAATTGATAGTCAACTTTGCAGGCCTACCATGCCAGTTTGGCCTGGAAACAATATGATCTTACGGAGTTGGTGTTCCAGACGTGACACATAGTCTGCCGTATGTTCCGCCGTTGTGTTCTCGGCCTGTATTTCCATTTAAAGCCAACCTTCAAACACGAGCTGCGACTTGGGCGTTGGCAATCGCACCCGACTTTACGCTGGCGGCAGATCAAGCATCTGCGAGAGGTCCATACGAGCAACCTTTGATTGTACACAAGATCAACACGGCATGCTGCGTACGCAATTCGTTGTGCTTACAGCGACAATATTGACGGTATGTCGGGTACGCGAAGTGGACGGAAGGATAGCATGTTTGCGCCATTTGAAGGCTGATGTGTCATGATGAGGAGATGCATACGACAAATGACATGCGCGACCGTATTTCATCTATGAGAAATCCTCTCATTGGACATCATGAGAACTGTTGGGTTGGAGTGAGGGAAAAAATGGTACTAACTCGCTCTTTGTCACGTGACCACGTGTGGCATGGCCCCACATTAGGTTACCTATGTATATGGGAGGCCTGTCTGAGCTATAGTGTGTAGCCTAGATCTCTCCAGTTACACTATACTTGATGATTTATAGAGACCACCTGATTGATAGGTAGTTCTCTTTTTTTTTATAATAATTAGTATATGGCTGCTCCTTATATAGTAGTATAACTTTATTTTATTTAATTTTGTTAATTGCGAGTCTCAGAATTATTAGTATATTTACTGGATCCTAACTTTAATCTTAATAATATTATATAAAACGATTAAAATATTAGTTTTACTCCACACTAGTAGGTTTACTATACTAATTTACCTATTGGATGAGATCCGCTAGATTTTAGGTATTAAGTGTTATTATCACTCTAATATTCCTTATTATTTTAATATACTTTTTAATATACTTATTATTCTGCTATATAAGGAGTCTAACTTTATAGATATTATTAATTAAATTCCGTTAGTTAATTAATCACTTTAATATCTTATAAAAAGAATATCCACCTGAGAGACCTAATTATAGGATACTTCCTCCTGAAGGAATCTATTAGAGCTGAACTATCACCCTCTCGAGAAATATAACTATCTATATCTCTAATGCTACTATAAGTAATATCCTCTTTAACTTCTATAAGTATTAATCTTAATATCTCTATACTAGTTATAGAATTTCTAGTATTATAATAAGTAATCTTTATTTTTATAGTCTCTATAAATACTAACTTTAATATTTCTATACTAATTATAGAATTATCTAGATTTAGTAATTAGATATTATTATAAATATATAATTTCCTAATTCTAATATCTTAAGTTTTCTAAATAGTAATTAGATTAAAATAAGTAAGAGTAAACTAACTAATACTACAGAAAGTTAATCTATTAGTAATTACATTTAAAAAGAGTTTCCCACAGTAGAAATAAAATTAACTATTATCTACCCTACTACTAAGAGAGAAATTAACTATAAAAGTAATTATATAGGAGATTATTATAGATTAGCCTAATATAGAAGAGCTCTCAGTTCTTACTCTATCTGAGAATATCTCCTCTCTCTTATTATTATCTCTCTCTCCTCCTCTTAATAATATATTAACTTCTATCTTCTATCTACTAATTATTAATTAAATATTATTTAAAGAATATTTAGATAATTTATTATCCCCTCTATTTATCTTTCTATCTCTAGAGATATCTAAGAGATTTTATAAGATTAAACTAACTTATAGATCTTTTTTCTTCCTAATATAAATCTATCCTACTAGAGAATCCTTATTATATTTATTATATATTTAATTAGTATCTCTTATTAAGAAATCTATTTTTCTTATAATAATTAAAAGTTTCTAGAAATTCTAATAGAAGTTATATAATATAAATAATATATTCTAAGGAAGTAGTCTATCAGAAGTATATAATAGCTTTTATATTCTATCTAAATTTATCTAACTTTATAGTAATCTTTTAATAATATCTACTTAAAGTTTAGTTTATATAGAACTTATCACTTATTAATAATTTCTCTAAGATATTACTATATTATATATTCTATATAACTTATAGAGTAATAACTAGTATCTTAATCTGTATACTTAATCTAACTTAAGAGTAGTTAACTTTACCCTCTCTACTATAAGAAGCTTTAAAAAAAAATAGAAAGATTTTTTTAACTTAGTAGCTTATAACTATTAATAAGAATACTCTACTATCTTAGCTAACTATTCTAAATAACTTTAAGTCTATATAAATTATATTATTAAGAGTTTAACTATAATAAACTATAATATTCTATTCTATATAGTAATATAATATCTTAAGTTAGTATTAAATATATCTCCCTAATATTAGAAGGATAAAGAAAAGGATTATTAGAGATATAGTTAGAACTAAACTCTAGAGATAAACTAACTAGAAGCTATTCAGACTTAATAGAACTTACTTCTAATTTAATTTCTTACTATTATTAGCTAAGTTCCCACTAGATAGCCTTAAAGTTACTGTGATGGGCCTGGGCCTCGGCCGTAGGCCTCGGTTGTTATGTAAGCAGTACGCACGCACAGGCCGTAAGCCTACGTCTGCAGCGCCAGACTTGGGAATAGTGGCAG
>MASP02000639.1:0-173666 GCA_001693025.2 Colletotrichum lindemuthianum | reverse complement strand
GCGATTGAGGCGCTATTTGCGCCGTAGATCTGCGAATATGGCGCTCTTGATTTGACATATTTTTCTAGATTTTTCCCCCTATTTTCCATTGCCGAAGGATTGGGCTTAGGGGAGGTTGTTTTGTTTTGTTTGTTTAGTTGTTCCAGCCCAAGCGGCTGGCGCCCATTTCATTACTTATAATAGTAAATCTCTTTCTACTCTCTATTTTACCCTTAATCCTTCTATTTATTTATATAGACTACCTAGTAGAATAACCAGTTAATATAAACTAATTAGGAAAATAGAAACTATCTTTATATACTTAAAGTAAGATAAGGATTTAGATTTAGCTATAAACGCTCTTACTATAGGGATATCACTCCTAAAAGAGATAATATATATACTAGATCTAGATAGCGACAGAATAGATACTTTAAGAAGCTAAAGCTAGAATTTTTCACCTATAATAGTATTATATAAACTATCTTATCTTTTATCAGTAAGATTAAATATCTAGCTAAATAATATAGAGAAGATATAGTTACTTAAGTATTCAGTGATAATATCTTAACTAAGGATAATAATAATAGTAAATAGTTTAACTCTCTCTCTACTACTTAGTATAAGAAAATAACTACAGATCTTAACTTATAGAAGAAAACTTTTTAAAAGCGTTTCTAAAAGAATTATAATGTTATACTAATAGAAGTAGATAATTTAAAATATTCCTTCACTAAGGAAAGTAATTTATCCCTATAAAATTATCTAGATAAGAAGATCTATCTTTATTATAAAGCTAGAAATATTAATAAAGATACTATATATTACTATCTTATTATAGGTTTAGATCTAACTTTCGCTACTCTAGTTACTATAACTCCCTCTAATAACATCCTCCAGAAGCTTAAATTCTAAATTGCCACTAGAGAGTATACTACTTATACCCTATAGAAGTAATCTAAAGAAAAGATATTAAAGTTACAGAAGAAGCTTAAAGTACTTCAATCTGGATAATATAGTCGTCAAGATAAGAAGTATAACTATAACTTAACTGATAATAACTCCAGATAAGATAATAAGTATAATACTTATTCAGATTCCTACTGTAATTATTAATATCTATATTACTAAGATAACTATAATAATTATAAATCTAACTATTATAATTAACATAATAATTACTATCTGCAATTTAATAATTATTATAAAAATTATTACTCTCACTATAATAGATATTATCCTCACTATAATAACTATTGTAATAAATATAGACCTTAATTTAATAATAATTAAGATTACTTACGCTAGTTAAGCGCTCGAGAGGATAAACTAACAGATAGATTAGAGAAACCTATTAATAACTAGAAAACTTCCTAAAATACTAAATATAATAATAGAGCCTCTTATAATAAGAATAGAAGAGGTCCTTATAATAGATATATCTAAACTCCTTATAATGGATATAACTAAGGCTGCTATAATAACTACTCTAATTACTATACTTAACTGTTAGTTAAGATCTACTATATATCTACTTAATTACTTTCTACTAATTATTTACTTTCTCACTTTCTTAATAGCTATTACTATTATTCTTATTCTTCCTCTACTAACTTTACTTATTCTAACTCAGACTCGCATTCTTTAAACTCTACTAATAATCGTTAAAAGTAGATTATAAATTGTCAAAATTATCCTATATTCCTATTTTTACTATATTATCCACTACTAGAAAAATAAAACCTAAATATAGAAAAAAACAGACTAGATAGACAGACTAACTTAAGAGTGAGAATATTATAATAGATACTTCAGTTAAGAATATAATATCTAATATTAATAAGTAATAAAAAATCATAAACCTATCTTTATCATTAATTAATCTTCTACTAAAACTATTCCCCCAAACTTAACTTACTCTACTACTTCTTTACTAATTATAAAGAAGAATTCCCTAAAAAAAAATTATATTATAAGTAGAGGATAACCAGAAAGCTATAACCTCTAAGTTAATGGATAAAGAAGTTAAGATTAATATTACTATAAATAAAGCTATAGATTATCTAGATATTAAATATATCCACACTATTCCCTCTTATACTTATATTAAGAAATGTAATATCTATATTATAGAAAGTTAAACTTTTAAGTTTAATTCCTATTCTTACTTACATACTATTATCTATCCACTTAATAGACTACCCTATATAACCTACCTAGATACCTACTCTATACTATTAATTATCCAGAAAACCTTCTTAGTAAAACACTTCCTAAATACCTATATCTAACTCTGTAAATATTTCCAATTAGGCAGTATAGAGACTAGTAGACTATTAATTATATCTATAGTAGAACTACCTATCTCTTTATAAGGACTTAACAGTTTTATCTTCTTAACTTCACACTAAGTCTATATAGTTAACTAAGTCTCCTATAACTTTATCCTGAGAGAATATTTCCTACACTCAAACTCCCTTAACCTATAATAGGGTAAGTAAAAACAAAATAACTAACTAAAAATAGAAGATAGTTACAATATCCCAGTTATATTAATAACTCTAAAATATATATCCTAAAGATAGATAGTCTAGCTTTATATAGATTAAGATATTATAATTCTATCTGAATATAATATTAATATCTAAATTAAATATAGAAATCTACTAGTTATAATATATAGTTACTTAATATATCTACTTACTTATTTAGATCTATACTAACTATCCTTAGGCAGCTTAATCTAAGTAATTATAATAGGCTAAAATTAATATTTACCTTTCTCTAATTTCAGTAATATCTCTATAATAATCTATAAAGACTAATAACTTAGTATTCTTAAGTATATAGAGATTATTAAAATAAGAGAAACCTTCCTTACTAATATATTATCTACTATAGTTTTAGCTAACTTATTAGGATCAGAAAGCCTAGAAGATAACCTTAATAACCTAAAATACCCTAATAGCTATCGATTCTATATATTCTAAGATATTAATAAGGATCCACTAAATCTAGTAATAAATATATCTAAATACTGGAGCCTAAACTTCTATTAATAGGTCTATCAGCTGCTTCGCGACTATATATACCTGTTTCGCGCAGGAGTAGGTTAATTTAATAATAGTATTCAGATATTTATTCCCTTTAAACCTGATACTAATCTCTCTAACTTAAATTAATAACTATATACACTATCCTGCTAAAATTAAGAAACTATAGATACTATTCTGGATCTTTTAATGAAAGAAAGAATTATAGAAAAAATGCTACTTAGTAAACTAAATCCTTTATCAGCTTCAGCCTTTATTATATAGAAGAATAATAAACTATATATTATTATTAATTTACAAAAGGTTAATACTAAGTTAAATATAAATATATACTTATTATTAAGATAAGATAATATTCTTATATTATTATATAGTAGTATTATATTCTCTATTATAGATATTATAAAAAGATTCTTTAACTAAGAAATTAAACCTAGAGACTACTAGAAGATATTTTTTATATTACTATATTAAAAATATAAATATTTCACTATCAGTATTATAAGTTTAACTATATCCTTAGCTTTCTTTTAATATTATATAGAAGCCTTACTTAGATAATATCTATAGTAATTTATTCTTATCTATATTAATAATATTATTATTTACTCTTAAATACTAGATAACTATTTCTAATATTTGTAATTTTACCTCACACTACTGGAGAAATCAGGATACACACTCTTACTATCTAAATATCATTTCGCTTAATCTGGACTAGAAGTATTTAGTTATTTTATTTTAAGACTCAGTTTAAATATTATATCTAAAAAAGTTAAAGTTATTATAGCTTTTAATATACCTAAGAACCTCCAGGATCTAGAGAGCAGATTTGGATTAATAGGCTATTATAGGGACTATATCTATAGGTATTCTATTATTATAGAACTACTACTAAAGATAAAATCCTTAAGCTTTCAAGATTCACTACTGAAGAATCTATAATATAACAGCTTTGCTGCCTAATAGATATTACTGCTATTACTTAATATTACTACTAAAATGTCCGACACTCAAAAAGTATAGTAAACTAGAGAAAATACCTAACACTCTAATATATAGGATAAAGCTAAGATAGTATAGGAAAAACTGAAACGTAAGCTTGCAGCAGCTACAGAACTTACATTCCCAGACTATACTAAGTTTTTTATTCTTTATATTAATATAAGTCGTAAAAGTATTAATATAACTCTATATTAAAAGTAACCTAACGACAAAATATATCTAATTCTTTTCCTCTTAAGAACTCTATCTTCTATAGAAACTAATTACAGTGTAATAGAATTAGAAACACTTAGTTTATACTAATTATTAATAAAGCTGGAGCATTACTTAGATAACAGTAAGGTATATATTCTGATAGATTATATAGTAATTTGAGACAGCTTTTAAGTAGTTAGAAGAGGTAAACTGAAAGATTAATATAGACTAGTTAACTGGAAGTTATACCTAGCAAAATAGGCAGATTGTATTACTATTTAATATCACTCTGGCTGGAAATATATTAATATTAATACCCTCTTATATTTACTAATTATTAAGCTTCTCCTATATATAGATTTAACTAATAATAAGGAAGATAAGTAACTATAGATATTTAATACAGTCAGTCTTTAGTAGATAACTGAACTATTAATGTTAGATATAGTTAAAAGGATTTTTATGGTAACTAGATAGTAAGTCTAGTGACAGCTTGCTAGAAAGCTAACTAAATAGCTTACTAAAAATACTGTTAAATAACCTTCTAATAAGACTACTAAATAATATTCTGAAAAAAATATAGAGTAACTTCCTAAAGAGACTACTAAATGAGGTTTTAAACCTACTGAAGATTAATATATAACTAATCCTCCAGTATTTTTAGTTATTATAGACCTGTTTATATTCGACAGCTTACAAAAAGATATCCAGGAAGCTCTGCCAGACAACCTAACCTTTCAATATATTTATAAAGATATAATAATTAAATATTAATCTTAACTATAAAACTTTATCTTAGCCTCTAATAAGCTATTCTATCTGAGAGAGGATAGTAACTTACGTTTATATATACTATAAAAGGTTATTCCTAATATCTGTCGTATAGCTTATAATAATTAAATATATGCTAGCCTCAGTAGAGTATATAAGTTCCTCAGATAGGTCTGTTTCTTTTAGGGTATATATTAAGAATTAATAACTTATATTACTGTATATCCAGAATGTTATAAAGCTAAATCTAATTACGCTCAGACTTATAGCGATATATAACTAATTAAAGTTCCCTAAGTTCTATTAACTACCTTCTACCTCAATTTTATAGTTAGCTTACTAATATCAAAAGAATAGTATAATGTTATACTACTTATTACTAATAAGATTTTAAAGTTTATCTATATTATTCTGGGATATACTATATAGATAGTAGATAACTGGGTGACTGTATATATCTAATAGATTTATCCTAACTAGAGCCTACTAGATATTTTCATATTAGATATTAATCTAAAGTTTATCTCTATATTATAAATATCTCTCTATTATATAGTATCTATAGAACTTAAAATCTCCACTATATACTACTATTAAGTAAATAGTTAAGCTGAATAGTCTATCTAAATATTAGTTTATTCATTCTGCATACTTATTAGTGCTTAACTGGACTATAGTTACTAGGAAGATATCTTACCTCATATACTTATATACTTAAATACCTCCACTTTAGTAACTATATGCTATATTCTATATAAAGTCCTATTCAGTTAAAAACTAAAATCCTTCCTCTCGCTAATATATTAAGGTTTCCTTAACTTTAGAGAACGTTAAAATTAGGTTAGATAGGAAGTATAGGAAATTTACTAAATATTCCTTATAAGGATAGTAAGTTACTATAATATTTACTACTATATCCCTCTTAAGCTTAATAAGGGAGACTTTATGTATGTTAAATTAGTAAAGAAGGGCGACTTAGGATATTACTTTAATAACTAGACTAAGTTCTCCTATACTCAAGAAGGTTCTTTTAAGATTAAGAAAGTTATTAGCCTCCTTAAATACTATATTAAGCTCCCACTATAGTTTAGATAGTATCTAGAAATATCTATTAAATATCTTAATTCTATCTAAACTGACTCCTATAATAGGATATCTAACCCTCTGGGACTGATTTAATAAAATACAGACGAGAAATTTATTATTAAATATATTATCACACACAATAAGTAATATAGTATCCTGCGATATCTAGTTAAATAGCTAGACTACTTAGAACTAATATAGTAGGAAGTAATATCCCTCAAATAAGATATACCTTAGTTAGTATACTATTACTACATATTAAAACTATAATACTAGTAGTAAAAATAAAGATATAAATAATAGCTTCCCAGGAGATAAGATATTATATATCTATATTAAGAAACTTTTAGTATCTTTTATATATAGTATATACTAATACTACTATTAAATATCAGCTGTAGGTATCTAAAAGTAGCTTTATTTATATTTTCCTTTAAACTTATCTAACTAATTATATAATTTATACTAATAGAAACTTATAAAATTTAATATATCTTCTTTAAGATAATATTTAATATCTTCTATTTCTTTTTATTTACCTCCTCTTTATTAAACTTTTTCCTTCTCTCTTTATACTTTCTTATAATTTTTAATAATATCACTAGAACTTTTTCCTTTTTATTTAATATATTATTAATCCTTATTTATTCTACTAACCCTACTTATCTCTATATTTACCTCTCAAACTTCATAATAAACTATATATCTAGAGACAGTCTAATTAATCTAGAAGTAGCTACAGTTTAATATAAAAATATTATCAAAGTTAATAATATTAATATATATCCTATCTCCCACACTTAGAGTATATCTTACCTACCTTCCCCCACTGAGAATATATTATATTCTAAATTCTGGAATAATAAACTTTTATTCCCTATTCCTTCTATTATAAATACTACTCCCAATCTCTAGATTATCTATATAACCACATAGGATAATAGTTAGGGTGGCACTGTAATATCCACTACTTACGATAGTTAGGATAATACTGTAATATCTATTACTTATAATAGATAGGATAATACTGAAGGTACTAAAGAGAATAATTTTAATAGAGAAGAAGATAATAATAGAATATAGGATTAAGCTCCTGATAAAGAGGAAATTATAAACTATTTTAATACTAGATTCTAACTCCAGGAGAGTGAGACATTCAGATCTCTCACTAAATAGAGAGTTAATTTCTATAATTTAGAGGATATTATTATACTTTCCTAACTACCCTAAAATAAACCTAAGGACTTTAAACTCAGTAAGTAGAATAAAATATCCTAGAAGCTAATTAAATTAATAGATATTATAAATATTAACTATATTAGTATTATTAATAAAATAACAGGATTCCTTATTACTACTAAAATAAAGATTAATATAGACTTTATAACTATCAGATATATTATAAGCTTTCCTATAGCTATTAAGAAATATAGAATTAAAGTTATCACTAGTAGAATAGAATATAATAATAATAAAATTTCTACTAATATTATTATTATTAGACTTCAGACTTTTCCTAACTCTATATAAATTACTTACTCCTATTATTATAAAAAAAAACTATATCTTCGTGAGAATAATAATCCCCTATATATACTTTATAAGTTACTTTAAACTAATTAAGATCCCTAAGAATACTCTAGATAAGATAATATATCTTAGTTATACTCTAGGTAAATTTCTACTTATCCTAATAATATATCTAATAATTAAGAATGCAAACTTTTAGGAGTAGTATTATAGAGTTACTAACCTTCTAGAAGATAAAAATCTCACTATTTATCTTAAAAAATAGGAAAGAGTAATCACTTCTACTAATATATTAATACTAATAATACTTTAAAACCAGATAGCTGCCACTAGATAGTTTACTAAACTAGAGAAAAACTATAATATTTCTCTTAATATATTAAAGGAAACTATCTGTAATGCTAACTAATAGTTTAGAGATCCTAATAATCCTAAATAATTAGGCTGGACTATCTTAAATAGTAGTAACTTTAGACCTCCTCACTCTAAGCTTTCCCTCCCTATTTTTAATAACCTGAAATTCCGCATAGTTACCTATTAAATAGAATTATATAAAGAGTTTAAGCTTAAGTTCGCCTTATTGTATAAGCTCAGCTAAAAAAACTTTAAAATAATATTCCTCACGGATAGAATATTAATATAGTAAAATAATGAGGTAATATATAACTATAAATTAGACAGCACTATTTAGATATATATTACTATTATTAAATATATTAAGAACGATAAATACACCCTTCTCCCTTAAGTTAGAAACTACTTCTACATCCAATTCCCTAGTATAAATAATATAACTACTAGAGACTATCCTGTTAATAAATATAACCCTAATACTATTATTAGATATACAGTTAAGTACTTTATTAAGAAAGTTAAGACTATAATTAATAATTATAATAATATTATAAAAAGTATTTAATCTTTATAAGAGGAACGTAATATCATAATAATCTTAACTATAGTTAATATTATAATAACTATTCCTAATATATAGTAATAGAAACTTCCAGCTAACTTAGATAATAATAAGAATAAGATTATTATTACAAACTCCCTCCTCTATTTCTTCTATAATATTCATAAAAACAAAGAAGAATAAGAAACTAGAATCATAAAGGCTATTATACTCTATAAATACTAACTACCCCCCATACTTAATATATTCTGAAATATAATATATATTATACTTATACTCAGTAGTAATATAGTATAAATTTATTTCCTTCTTCATACTCCCCTTCAACCTTTCTAGCCTAAATATCTTATTATTTCTCTTATAATCTTCTTATTATCTATACCTAGAATAGATATCAGTAATATCTAAACTATTATCTCGTAAGCTAATACTTTCTTATATCTTATTACTATCCACACTAAACTTAATCTTATAACCACTAAATACAAAATAGTAATAATCTTTAAGATAGCCTAATCACTAGATATATCTTTCAATTCTAAGGTTTAGAACTACACCTTTAAGTTTAGAAACGCCAAATTTATAAACATATATAAGATATTCTCTATCCTAAAGGAACTTAAAATTCTATTACACTAAAAATAACTTCAGAATAACCTATTAGAAGTTCCTACTAAATTTATACTATACTATAATAGCTCTAGCTTAGGTAAATTAACCTTCAGAATAAAGACAATAGCTTAGATTACTACAGATAGTATTTATAAGGGAGTCTAAGTAGCCTACAGTAATAAACTCTACTAGAATGCTATAGAGAAACTAATTCATCACAAAGTAAGAAATAATATCGTTATCGCTCGAGTCTACTCTATAAGAACAATAATAAATACTATTATAAACTTCATAGAAGCTAAAGATACTATATTTTCTAAGATATCTTTTATAAGCTATACTAAGAAAGTAATTAATAAGTTAACATAAGACCACAAAAAGAAACTTTATAATAAATATCCTCTTTAAGATCTAAATTCCCTTACCTATAAGACTATAATATTTATAGTTACAAATAAATAATTAGATTTCTTAACTCTTTATACTAAAATAAATCTCTCTAATAATAATAAGAAAAATCTAAAATAATAAACTTACTAATTACTTACTAACATTCTTACCTTAATCTATATTATTATTAATATACTAATTATAATCTTAGATATTACTAATTTAACTAAACTTAAGATTAATTTCACTCCTTAATAGAATCTAGATATTATATTTATAGATAAAACTAGCTATATATCTAAATTTTAAGTATATACTTACTTTACTTAATTCAAATTTATATTAGTTATAGCTACTAGTAATATTAAGTAATTCAATCTAATAAATAAGAGTAGTAATAAGCGTAATAATTAGAAGTTAACCTTCAGACTCTAATGCAGAATATCTCTTATCAGTTACGCTACCTTCATTAATACTATAGTAACCTACCTCTTAACTAACTATTACACTTTTTATTAATCTTTTCTAAAAAAATATAAGATAGATACTATATATTAATAACACTAAATAAAACTTTTTTATTATTAATATTACTAAGAGAGAAGAATAATCAGTTAGAACTAACTTTAATAATATTACTAACTATAACTATATATTCAGCCTAATCTTTAAAATCTACTCTATCAGCTTTCCCTTAACTTTTAATATAAATAAAGTAGATACTATTATAATTATTATTCTATACTTAATATAATATAATAATTATATTTAAGAATAAGTTTCTAAAGCTACTAGTAACTATATATATAAGAATATTATCTTTAAGGTTCTGGATAATAATATAAATATAGAGGTAGATTTAGTTATCTTTAATACTATCTAAACTAAGAAGTTTAGTTTTATCCCAGACTCTTAATATATAGTTATTACTACTATACATATATACAGTATAACTATCACACTATTAAACTCTAGAAACTAGTTACCTAATAATAAAAAAAGAAAAATTGTTAGTATAGATAAGTATAATATTATAATTAGCTACTTTAATTAGTATAAGGAATAATAAATATATACTTACTTCTATATAGGTAAAATTAGCTGGAATTTACTTTATATAAGGTATAGTAGACTATAATATAAGAATAATAAATATACTACTAAGAGGATATAAAAGATATATAAAAGCTAATATTATACTATATTCTATACTAATAAGATTAAGACTAGACTTATATATAATACTAATAGATATAAAAAAGAAGTATAAAAGAAGGAGAATATAGATTCTACTATTACTTTATATATTCCTCCCCCTCTCTTTACTAAGATAGATATTATATACTTCTATACTAATATAGCTATTAACTATAAAATTACTTATTACTAAGATGAGAAATATCTTAAAAATATTATTAATAAAGTAGATAAAATTAATAATATCCTTAATAAACTTAAGAAGATAGATATAGATAATATTTTCCTTAAGGAAACTATTATTACTAAATTTAGATTTATTACTATAGAGGAATATATAATTAGATAAGATTATAGTTAGCTATTAGAGGATATAGAGAATACTTAAAGTTATAAGGATAATAAACCTGAGGTTAATAGAGAAATCTAGTAATAGATTATATAGATACAGAATATAGATTTAGATAGTCTGAAAAGAGGTTTTACACCTAGTTTATATATTATAATAGTAATAGGGATGTTACCTTCAGTTAGACTAGGGATTATTATGTAACTATATATAGTATAGCCCCACATTAGGTTACTTATATATATAGGAGGCTTATCTAAGCTACAGTATATAACTTAGATCTCTCTAGTTACACCACACTTAATAATTTATAGAGACCACCTGATTGATAGGCAGTTCTCTTTTCTTTTGTGATGACCAGCATATGGCTGCTCCTCACACTCTTGAGCTACATATTTTCACGAAAGGTCATCACCAAAACTTGCGATGACAGAGAGACCTTATAAACTAAACCGTATCGATTTCCTGGCCCCAAGTAAAGGCTGTATATGAGACTCGCCGATCAATGTATTAGACTAGGGCATGCTTATACAACTGTGCTGTTTCTAAGCCCTGGTATCAAAAACTAACTGAAGAATTCAACAATTCGAATCGTGGTATCAACCAGGCTGTTTTGTGAACCGCATCCAACGATATCTTCGCTCCGATGTTTCAAATCTCGCTTTAACAGGGAGGACCGCACCGAGCAGTGGTGCAAGGCGATGTGTTGAATGGACCGTCGCAAGAACAGAGGCAGTCGCTAGCTTTAGTTCCCGCCAAAAACCCTGTCCTTTTGTCAGCCAAACTAAAACATTTGCTGAGAGAAAAGTATGAATATCTTACAGCAACATTCATAGTCTCTGCCGATCAAGTCGTTTAACTTACGTAACAGTTAAGGATAGTCTCTCGAAGTCATATTAGCTGGTAACTTACTGCCTAACCAGCTTGTAAGTAAATATCAGTCTCCTAGCCTGCGCTCGTGTCATATACCTTTTCTTCGGGCGTCCTTGCATCCTTTGGAGTGCTAGTTCGCGGTGGGATGGCGGTGACCATGGTTACGAGGACTGATAGGACGACGAGGGGCTGCATTGCGGCGTGTGATTCGCGAGAAAGAGTGTAAGCAATAGAAATTAATTGAGGGTTAAACTTTCACGGCAAAGAAGATTGTACGGGAGAGAGGTTACCAAGGTACATATAAGCTAGTAGCGAACTGTCAGTCAGGGGCCAGCTCGAACCTGGCTCTTAGCAGCTATTACTGTTCAATGGAAACAAGGCGGGTGGGTTTCCGACTGTACGAGGCAATTGGCATTCCATCATTCATTACTCGTGTTTCCCCATCAGCAGTCCTTCCACAGCAATTACCACCAGTGGATGCTGTAATTTGAGCAAGGGGATGAAACCTGGCTGACTGCTGACTGCTGACCTTTGACCTATTGGATTTCTAATTAGCCTGTCTCGAAGCAGCTGTTATGAAAGGCGTGGGGCTCATAACTAGACCCAAAACCGAAAAGTCTCTTATTACCGCAGGATCCAATATGAAACTGCTACACGAAGAGGGCATCTAAAAACGATGTCGGACCAGCAATTGAAGACCTCCATAACAGGGCCAGAGAGGCTCCAGCTGGTGCTGCATGGCGTGTGTCTCCGGGGAGAGTTGATGTCACAGGATTGAGGCTGGAACGCCATCGGGGAGACCGTAGACGGAACCATAGACGGAACCCGTATCAGTCTGGCCAAGGCTCTTGCAGGTGAAAGATGGTGTGGGTGATAGATCACGCGGGTGACGGGTATCGCGGATAAAACATCTTGAGGTCTCCAAAGTTTCACCACTTGATAGTATGCGTGGCAATGCTGACATTGCTGAGTATTTGAGTCGCCCTATTTCCGGACCGACCACTCAGTCCCAGTCACCAGATTCTTATTGCTCTGCGGCTTCATCTTGAGCTCCGGCAAAACCGGACGTCAATCCGTATCTGACTCTTCATTACGTCCGTCCGGCATGCTGTAGATGTCCAAGAAGTGTCTCCTCGGTCGCTGAGCTGGCTTTGCGATCTCAAGCTGCGCTGCACATCCCCTCGGCTTTATTTCTCCGATAATGCCGCGGGACTGATCAATGTGGTTGCTTGAGCCCACTTAAAGATCGCATGAAGCGCACGACGGACTTTGTTGACTGATCGCCGCTTGTCTCAAATATAAATAGAACGCCAATATGGGCGAGCTAGCTTGCGTAGTACTCCGAGATCTTCATATTTTGTTCCGAGTTTTCGAGACTGGCCAAAGTTATATGCTTAACATCAAAACGCGCATCACATATATCGACTGGTCCCGCTCAGGCGATGCTTTTTTCATCGTTGTCGTATTTCCTACGTACACCTGTCAATAAACCCCTTATCAGACACAATGGTCGGCCCAACTTTGGGACATTAGAAGACTAATTAAAGGCATGAAGATCGACGAGGTGTGGGTCACCGGCAAAAGCTGCGCATTCGGGACCAATGCACAGGCCGAAACGCCGAAATTCGCCTCGATGAATTCAGAAAGAACACGCTCCGCTAATGTGCTAAACAACTTGGCAAAGAACCCTGGTCGTAGCACGATCCGGAGAGAGATACTGCAGTGGTCCAACCCGAAATTCTCTTAATAGACCGATAAACGGTTCGGCAGATAACTTTGTGAGCAAGAGGTTCCTTCTCCGGAGACCGAGTGCCCAAGATGCAGACAAAAGTTACAAAAGCCAGTAGATAATAACTGTTGTAAATACCAAGAACAATTACTCTGTCGACAAGTTGGGTAATGGGCCACCATATTTATGCGGAGGAGACGACTTCTGATCTCTCGCCCAAAATCGTTACTCACCCCACATCAAGCTGCTGACCGGGGATACAGACTATGCTTGCTCAACAAATTTCAGAGTCCAAACCTGCCTCGACAATGCCAGACCGACATAGATTTTGCGCTCATGTTTTCTGAGCTGACTTGGTATGCTCTGACGGATGATGTATCCTGCTTTGCTGATCTCTATCGAAATTATGTCCCTCATATTCGGCGTCTTAGCAGCCTCTTTCATTGGACTTTAGTAATGAACGTGAGGCTAGACACTTGGTCTCTGAGCTTACCCTCGAGTCAGGATGTCACATGGACCTGTGGCTGTTTTGACATCAGTTTAGCATTTATGAGCTCGACCTTGGCAAACTCCACTTTGCCCTCTTCGGGGATAGGACGTTTGTGAGTAAACTATCTGCATGACCGTAGAATATATTCAAGAAGTACGGTCGCCTCGACGGTGGCCTGTCTCCGTGTTACGGATGCTTCGTTACACACTCCCAAACTGGCGTTACCTGTTGCCACTAGGAAGGCGAAGCAGCTCTCGCCTGCCTTCGTCGTCTTCGAAAAGATGGGGCAACATCCCAAAGACTTGGGAAGTCGATGTGCGGTTTTGATTTTGAGAAATAGCCATGATTAATTGTGAAAACTCGCAAAATGTTGGCCTGGTGCGGCGATTTCGCAATGCCTTTCGGCTTGAGTCAGCAAGCTTCAGCCCAAGCCCGCCTCGTGGCGCGGAAGCCAAGAAACTTGGTGCGTTCCCCACGTTGTGACTGCTGCTGCGGTCTCTCCTCCACTCCATGCGGTGATGGTGCTGGCCAGGAGCGCAATGTTACGGGCCTTATTTACGGGTTTTGATGAAGGGGATGTTAAAGGATTTGCCAGTGCGGTCGGCTGAAACCGCAAGGCCAAGAAATCGTCTGTCACTGCTGCGTTTCGGCCAAGGCCAGACGGTGTTTTCGTGTCATCGACTCATCAACCTCACACTCAATCTCCCTGCCCTTACAGAATACCTGCTTCAAATTTGTGACTTAATTGATATTCTCAATAGTGATGTTTGCTATATAGGTTTACTTAAGCGCTCGACTCAGCATTGTGAGTGGCGTCAGATAAGTGTTTGTCGTCGCCACCAGGTCCATGATGAAGTCTTCGGTCTTCCACCCTTCACTGGACAGGTTGGTTTGGGGCCAGATTTGTAAGCAAGTTACCCTGGTCGTCATTTTCGTTGGGCATACGTATAAACTTTCGGTCCAGGCCCGTGTCTTCGTTATGCGGGCCCGTTTGCTTACACTCGACGCGATGAGCGACACCGTCCACATGAAACATCCCAGTAGATCTTAAGTTTTTTTAAAGAGGGCGTACATGTCCTGCTTACGAGGGTCATTAAAGGTAACAGCAACTCTTGTTGCGTTAGTATGAGCCCTTAATCTGCAGAATATGGAAGACTTTGGAAACTTTGGAAGAGGGTGCGCTTACTTACCAACCTGACCCCGCAGGATCAGCATTGGCGCTGTCTCTTGGCTCTGGATGCAGTTAGTCTCCATGACACGTATTGCAAGGTATTTATGGCCGGTATTCTGCCAGTTAATTAATGGAGATAGTTGGAAAGTTTCTTCGGACATCAAGCCAACAAACTTAACTTTTGGACCCCAAGGGACCCCAAGGGTTGATTGAGTGCAGAAAGCCGCGGTCGTTGATGTAAGGCTTTGCGGTCTCGAAAACAGGATTTGGATTCACCATTCGACTGAACTAGAGGAAAGATGCCAGTTTGTGGGACGCCATAACCGCTGAGGGGTTCCATTCCGGAAGTGAGAAGCGTGTTGACGTTCCCAACGCGTTCTACAGGTTACCATGCCATATCATGCCGGCAGAGGTAACCATATCTCTCGCTCCAATGTTAGTTGGCTCTTCATTGGCCAGACAAGGAGAGATCCGATATTTTGCCCCCCAATACATTTTTGAAAATATGTCGCAAACTACTATACTCGTTATTGAGTGAGACCTTGCTTCCCTACGCGTGGCAGCGCTCGACGGGCAATTTACATAGTTCATACCGCAGACGCTCAGTTTCGTGGGAGAGGCAAAAGATCGACGCCACATTACCCACTGTTTTACCAGGTTTTAAGGTCTTTCAACAAGCAGCTACTGTACCGATTGAGACAAACCTAACCTTAATCCTTCATCACTGAGTGATCTTACGTCATGATATTGAGGGCGTGATAAATCGATGCGATTTGGTCAAGATCATCAGACCTGTCAAGCTTTGAGCTGCTTCAATCCATTCACTAGGATGGCCAAAGAATGCAATCGTTGATACAGACCACATGTTTGAACAAGCGGGGGTGCATCGAACTTGCTAGGCCGTCATCGATCAATCAAGCCTCACAACACGTCTGGATGTCCATCTGGTGTGGTGAAATCGATATATATACCTTCGTAGGGATTAAAAACGTTAGCTTCTTAGCTTAACCCACTTTCACAATATTAGCCAGAATATATAGAGAATATACTGCTTATAGTGAAATAGGTGAGATAAATATGAAGAATAGCTTAGATAATAAGTAGCTAAATCTATATAGTAGCTATATTATAATAATAGCTATTCTGCTGGCCCTGGTGGTATCTTTATAAATCCTACTTGAGGCGGTAAAATTGACGAAGCGCTAACGTTTTTAATCCCTATGGAGGTATAGTAGGTTATTATGGCTCAATACAAGCATTCTTCATGTGGCGACCGCCTCTCGCATTGTGGGATATGTCCCTGTGTTGATTAGTATAGTCTTAAAGCGCTTCGCGTTGTTCTTACCGCATATCTTGAGCGGCTGCCACTCGATCTTCAGCTTGCAAACATTGAATGTCGATGTTGGTACAACTCGGACAATTGAGTAACGGCTTGAGGTATCATGCTCGAAGGTTAGCACAGATCAGATATCGAAGAGCTGACATCAGTTCTTCATGATAGTCGTCAGGCTGACGCACTGAGAGGTCATAAAACAATGATTTCCTCACGGCAGAGTCTTGTGTACTTCGGTAGGTTCATGCCGCAACCACTGGAGAAGTGTATCTTCGTTTCTGGAGCGAGCTACTCATTCTGTCAGCCTTCTGGTAGTCATGTTATTGAGCGGAGATATCACTTGCCTCTGCGGAGGAGTTTGGTGTTCCGTGGGTAGGTGGCGTGGCACTGAAACTGCAGAATCTTCGGACGCAATGACCGTATGTCGGGGCAGTGATGACTCCCAGTCATGTACTCCCAGTCATGTACTCCCAGTCATGTACTCCCAGTCATGTACTCCCAGTCATGTGAAAGCTAGAGCGTAAGTAACCGGAAGAATTGGAAACGTTAGCACATCATCAAAGTCTTCAATGTGAATCGTGAAGACAGCTTTGCGTCTCCTGGTAAGCTCGTGGCATTGAGAGTTCTAATGGAATTCAAACCACGGCTGAATAGTCTATAAAACTTTCTCTTCTTCTGATTTATAAATTGTGAAAACACGTGGACCATGTAAACAGTGGCACGTGCCATGGCCCAAAGGCCACGTTTCGAGGGTTTAAATACCCCGCATATCTCGCATTTCAGCCGTCATAATACAAGCCATTTTGCTTCCTCACAAACCCTCCATACGGTGCAAAAAGGCCCCTACCAGGGCCTCCGCTGTGTTCTCACATACATTCAAAGACATTGATAGAACTCTTGTGTGGTTGCCTGAGTGACTTATGTGTCGTCCGTCAGTCTTAGCGGGGACAATCGAAAGTACATCAATTCGCCTTCGCACCATATGAGGTACCAAGTAAACGAGATAATCTACACAGTAAAAACGTCTTGTAACCGAACTTGGTATTAGATAAAAGTTTCTGATTGAGAAACCGTGGTTTACTAGTTCAGCAACGCGCGTCGGACCATCGACCCACTTCCGGCACGAAGCTGATGGCGGACCCGATCGGCAAGCCGTTAGCGCCCGAACCCAATCCTCCGCAATCTGACGACAGCCCCTAATGGCATAGCCCGGCCATCGGATCAGTAGTAAAGCCGACGTTTCGGGGTTTGAAAAATTGCCGAGGCAAAGGGGTCCAGAACGCCCGCTTAATAGCCTTTCTCCAGGCCAAAGTATATTTACACCTTGTGTGCATACGAGAGTCAGTCATCTCGGCAGACTTTCCTCCAAGACTCGTGACTTCCAGCGCGGCGCACGTGGTTTTGAAGCTGTTAAATCGGCGGCGAAGCACAAGCCTGGGTTCGGAGAGCTTTCCTCGAGTTAAGCTGGACGGGCAAACACAAGTCGCGTTCCGATTTGACCATTATCACGCCAAGACCGCCGTCCGTTTACCGAAACGATCAGACGAGACAGCCAAGAGGATATTGTGTCGGCGGTAATTTCCTTACCCTGATGGTTTAGTCTCAAGTTTCACCTAGAGTGGCAGACTGTTCGGTCACCAATCCCAAGTCCGAGGATTTCTGCCCGCGGGCTTTCATCCCGTAAAATGTCAAAAGCTCAGCACGGGCCCTGACCTTGGATTGACACCAAGGAAAGAGTCTAATATTACAATACTCATTCTGCAGGTTTATGAAGTAGAACAAGTACAGTTTCAAATCAATCATGGTGGAGGGAGAGTGATGCAAAGTAAAGACCCAAGGTCTGAGTCGCCGACGATAAAATTGCTGCAATTCGTGCCGAGGAGTGGCCTACAAGTACACTTACGCTGGAAGTAATTTTCTCGTCAAAGACAAGATGATTCCCGACGAAAGCGGGATGCATGCCATGACACCGCTTCAGCCCTACTGGAGGATGAAGCGCTCGGCGGAAGAAACATCCAGCCCTCATCAAACTCTGTGTCTGACATTTGTAAGGAACCCATCTAGAATATCCAAATGGGAGAGTACCAGGTGTCAAAATTCTCAGTGTAGTACAAAACAAGACAAAGGTTCCAGCGAGATCGGGGGGCCGCTTATTCTGTTGTTTTCTTTTTCGGTGAGTTGAAAAGGTACATTTTGTTCATTCCATCGTTTTCGAATCATCTAATTGCTGGGAAGGTGGACGGCAGTTTTGGAGCCCTAGGGCGCGTCAAAATTTCCCGAAACTCACTTCAGCTTGCTGACTCGGATTCGTCACGGCATCGCATTAATCCCGCGGTGCATCTTTAGGTAGGATACCTACGCATAGTAGCCCATGCCATTACCGGTACCAAAATGTAGATACTATCAGTCTCGTTGCTGTGATCCACATAATGATGTCCGGCAGCATGCTGGCTGACGTTTTAGTCTTTGCGCATACGAAAAACTGCTACTCACTCAGTGGCAAGGAAGCTACGAGAGCGCAGGGAGCCATACGATGCTCGATCCAGCTTGAGATCAGAGATCTCAGCTCTGAAAAGGATGAAATGCACGGTGGCCACGACGATGCTATTTCAACCCATGTCTATTCCGAACAGGTTCTTCTTTCCCCCTGTTTTGGTACAAACACATGGAGTCCGAGTCCGAGACGAACAGGCTGGCGCGTTAGGCAAGCAAGTCGTTGCTGCACGAGTTTTATGCGACTCTGGAAGCTTGGTCAGACATGCTCGAAACTGCCAATGCTCAGAGGGAGGGTACGGAGCTGGCCTGCTTCCGGTCTCGCAGCAACGCAAGGTCTCTGGTAAGGTAGGTATGCTTGCCAAATGAACATTATTACGGCCCGGTCGTTAGGGCGCTTCGGGTTACTACTCCGTGGCATTGGAACTACTAATACCGTATGCTTTCTCAATCTCCACTACTTGTGACCACGCGCACGTCAAGCCCTCGTATGGGAACAATGAACTGAGTCAGCCGCATGTCAACCATCCGATATGCTGGATAAATCGAGATCAAGGATCATGGCAGCAACACCCGGTTCGTCATTGTCTGTCAATAGTTCACGCCCATCGCGTCAATTATTCCAAAAGCAGCTTCGCATCTCCAAGATTCGATGGCCTGTTTATCAAACAGTGGAACTCCGCGAGGAACTATCATATAAGATGAGCACATAATTTGACTGATGCAATTAACGTAGTTTGAAACGCGAGTGGCAACTTTTATCCACCGTGGAGTTCTTGACCGTTGTGTGTACATATTGACTCCAGTCCTTGTTATTATCTATAGTTTCAGCCTGCCACCAAAGGTTGCCGTTGTATTTGCCAGTTAAGATCAACTCACATAAAAGTGGGCAGAATACGAGGTTGAGATTCATCGGTGTGGTGTTACAAAAAGAAAGCTGAGTACAGGTTTCTCACAATCAATGCCCACAGCTAATACAAGCAAAAATCCGCGTTTGTTGTTATGACCTTGCAACGCCTCTTCGGATTGAAAAAATAGGCAACTTTGAGCCTGATCAGAAACCTACGTTGAAGGCACCTGACTCATTGGTTTTCATCCACGTCAATATCACAGCGAAGTAGTGCTTCTTGCCGAGGGAATCTATGAGTCTCCATAGGCCGAAAGTGTTCCGAAAACTGACTAATGCACCGAACGCCGAGGTCTGAGGGCGGTAGGGCTCCACTCAGAGATTCTGGGGTAATATTCCAGGCGATGGAGTGCAAATCTGACGATTCAGGCGGACGCCTGGCAGGGGGCGATCGATGAAGGGGACGGGAAGGGAAGGGAAAGGAAGGGAAGGGAAGGGAAGCTCGGCCATTCGGTTTGTGCCACGGCAGTTATCCCTGTGGACCCGATGCTCCCGCAATATCGATGTATACGAGCTCTCGATCCGCGCCGAACGGTCAAGCCAGGTGAGCGTCAAACAATGATATGACCTCTGTTGCAGGATGGCACGCAATCCGGACCCATAAGACGCGGACGCAACGTTTGAAGATTTCTGGCCAGACAGGCGAAAACAGCTACCGTGGGAACGTCAACGATCTTCGCGACCTGGATGAGGAGCTGTATCAGGGCATGCTCCGTCTGAAGAACTACTAGTAAAAGGTTTTTACTACAGGTGTAAACTCTTTGAGGAGCGAGCGAAAGCATGGCAACAAGTCAGACTGCGTGATGCTTCGACAGCGCACCGAAAGGGTGGAAATTCGAACCATTGTGCGGTGATTTGGGTGTTGAATCACGCAAACGGTCACCGACCATTCTGGACCGACTTACCCGTATTCAATGCGACGACGGCAAACCCACTGGACCCTTGATTCCGGCTGCGCATTCCTTGCCTGGAAAAATAGAGTTGAGAAGGTCATTGAGAAAATTACCCAGGTTTTCCTTGTGAAGTAGGTGTGAGTTCTCCTGCCGGGGACCCCCTGAGTACTCGAAGTTGATGTCAGATTCGTCTCAAGTCGACGCCGATTACGTTCGGGTCTCCCCGTTGCCAACGCTTTGACATGTCCATAACTTGAAAGTTGACAGTTACTCCAGGGACTCGACTCGCCGGACACACCGTCACGATACCTCGGTAAACCTGCTGTGTGTTCTCCTTCCTCCCGAGTCGGTTCCACCACCACGATCAACCAATATCACCGACCCTGCCCCTGACTCAGCCAGGACTCATTGCCGTCAAGCACTTGATATTGGACCCGCACACCCGGACGACATTCTTTGCGCCTTCAACCACGTCCAACCCATGAACCTCCTCTTGAAGCACCTCATCGTGAGAAGTTTTAACTTTACGTATAAGAAATGACGATGTCTCGTCGGGTCCGAGAAGACCTAAAGCTGAGCCTTCGACCCTTGAAACAATGGCTATGCTTAGGCAACATGTGAGTTGCAACCCTGGGCGACTTGGCGGTCTTGACGATGAGTCCGTCGGCACCTAGCAGACGGCTATAAAGAGCCGTGAGACCTGGGAACAACGTCAGCCATCATCCCAATAACTCAGCATCCAAGATCAACGAGTCATCTCCTCTTCCAGCCCAAGCACATTCATACTTTGATATACGAACCGCGTCTGAGGTTTCACTTTTCCCAAGATGTCAGCCATCACCAAGACCCTGAGCAAGCTGGCGAGCCGCGGAGCCCGCGCTCCTACGGCAGTCGCCCAGTCACGCCCCTTGGCCACCGTCACAGACTACAACGTTGCCCACATGGCTGCCACCATGCCTCCGGGCTACAAGGCAAAGGTTGCACAGCTCGAGACCTTCACCCTTCCGGACAGAGTCACCGACACACCTGGCCACCGCGCCATGGGAAAGGCACTCGTCGACGCCTGGCGCCGGGACGGCATCCTCCAGGTGTCCATGAACGATAGGCAGCAGGCCATCTTCCAGGAGGCCACGCATGCGAGCAAGACCTTTTTCGCCAAGCCCCACGATGAGAAGGCCGCCTGCGTCGACTCTCAGAGCTACTCTGGCTACATCGCCTCGGGTGAGGAGATCACGGACGGAATCGCCGACTACTCGGAGATCTTCACCGTCACAAAAGACCTGGACATGGCTGAGCCGCGCGTCCGCGCCAAGTGGCCCTGCCACGGCCCGTCTCCCTGGCCAGACTACGACATGAAGCAGCCCATGACCACTTACATGGACTACCTCGGTGAGAGCGGAGAGAAGCTTCTTCAGCTTGCTGAGCTGGGACTCAACGTACCTACCGGGTCTCTCACCAACCTTACCGCCGATGGTTGGCACCACATGCGCATCCTCAGGTAAGCAAAGCCATGACTTGGTCATTATGCGAAGCGTTCTCGTCTGACTTGGATCAAGATTCCCTCCCACACACAACACCAACGGTAAGGGCAAGGAGGGTCGTGGTATTGGCTCCCACACCGATTATGGTCTGCTCGTGATCGCTGCCCAGGATGATGTTGGCGGTAAGTCCCTTCTTCCCTTGGAAACAAACAAACACACAAAGATCCCACTTTGTCTAACATGAAGCCAGGCCTCTTCATCCGTCCTCCCTATGAGGGAGAGCACTACGCCAACTGGGAGAAGAGTGCTGCGGGTATGAAGGAGGACGACGACCACTGGCACTACGTCCCTCCCGTGCCCAACGTCTTCACCGTCTTCCCCGGAGACATCATGCAGTACATCACCAACTCCTACCTGCCCTCCACCCCCCACAAGGTCGGCCTCAACACCCGTGACCGCTTCGCCTTTGCCTACTTCCACGAGCCCAGCTTCCAGGCCGTAGCCAAGCCCCTCCCCGGCTACGACGTCGGCCAGTCTCCCCAGGAGGGCATTCACTACGGTACCCACTTCACGAACATGTTCCTCAGAAACTACCCTGAGCGCATCACCACCAAGAGAATGCACGCCGAGAACCGTCTTGAGAAGCTGCAGCACAAGGAGCTCCGCACGCTCCCTTCCAAGTCGGCCATCGCCAGCGATTACATCCCCAGTCAGGCCAAGCAGGCCCGGCAGCAGCAGGCGTCTTTGTAAAAGTCTCTTGTTTTTCTTCTTTCTCAGTCATTTAGCGGAAAATTAGCGAGGTCAGGTCGGAAAGTCAGCAAGATAGCGATGAAGAAAAATGCCAAATTGGTCATTACACGGCATGGAAACATTTCACAACAGTCTAGATAAATTGAACAGGAATTTGAGACGTCGTACTGATCATTCCAAGGTGACAAATTTCAATGTCATAGGTTATTCCTGAATCACAATAAATCAGCTTGGGAATGAACTCGTGTTTAGTGTATCGAATTGAGCCTTAGAACCTTCGTAAGTTTCCATAATAATAAGATCTACACTCTTATAGACTGGCGTAAAAGACGATAAAGTCAGTTCCTGTTGGTCCGCGGAAGCTTTCCATAATAACGACTTTGGCCCCCAAACGAATTACCCCACCAACCACCCCCGTTCAACTCAAATTTCACATCATTCCTTTTTTGACCCATCATACCTTGGGTACCCGCCAATAGCTCCATTTCCGTATACATCACACAGCAATGGCAACATCAGCAATCAGATTCGTCGCGGGAACGAAGAAGTCTCCTTTGGGCACTCTTTACCTTCAATGTCACATCAAACCAGGCGCGTCTCGCGTCCGAGAAGGCGTGACGGCCGTGACCGACGCGACCGTCGATCTGTGCGTTGCTGCGCAGGCGCGTGAGGGTGAGGCGAACAAGGCCGTTGTCAAGTTGCTGAGCCAGGTGAGGCTCCCTTCCACTTGGTTTGCTGTTTTCACGACTTTCTGCAGCGGCTTTATACACAGCGCGTTGATCTGATGGAATTTCAGGTTTTGGGATTGCCAAAGTCAGACATAACCATCACGCAAGGGCTGAAGTCTAGAGATAAGACGGTCGCTTTGAGCAACGTCAAAGATGGCGATAGCTTCACCGCGACTGTAAGGGAAAGACTTGCGAGAGCTGTAGATGAGAATTGATGTGTGAAGGGAGAGACGGCTACACCTACGGAACGAGATATACCCCAGCTGCGACCTCTTAGCCTCTCATAACATTGCAGTCGTGCAACCTACCGCCTCTTCTGCTGGGCGTCAGTAGCTGCTTCTAAATCTGGTGTGTTGGAGACGTGCTTTGCGCCTGTCATTTACGAGTGAACTCGTTTGTCTCGTCGAGACTTCATGACCTCTCAAGCAGTACTCTCTCTCATTTTGGCAGTAAAACGCCGTGGATATCACGTTCGTTGCATGTTTAGCCTGGGTGGGCACTTGAGTCGAACAGGTTCGTGCTGCCGCTGATCTCGAGGTCTAAAACTGACTTGGTTGACGAGCTTAGGGTGGGTTTGTCGTATGGAAGGAGTCATCGGCAAGCTGAGGCGGAGAGCTGCGAAGGCGTGAGAGATCCTCGTTAAGGTGTTGCAGGCATATGATAGACAAGATGAGATGGAAAAGTCACAAATTTTCTTGTTCGGAAGTAAGAGACTTTCTCATTAACAGGCTCCTGACTACCAGCCATATTGTCATCTACGACAGCTGCGACAAGTTGGCGAGCGTGCCGTTGGCGCAGGTGAACCCCAGCTCAGGGTTCAGTTCCGGCATAGCGTTCATGCAAATGACCTTGGCATCGTCCTTGTCCTGGGGCTCAAGCTTGATATCCGTGGTTTTGAAGTTCTTGCACGACTTCTCGGTGTTGCATTCGATGATGACCGCTTCCGTGTGGGTAAGGTCGGGGAGACCGACGTTGTACCAACAGGGCTGTGGACATGGTTAGCACGTTTTTCCATTTGGTTTATATGTATTAGTGGTAGCTTACGTCGGTGGTGCAAGATCCATCACCGGGGTTCTCGGTGTTGATGTTGCCAGAGAAGTGCTCCCAGGTGAAATCCTCCATCATGACGGACGAATTGTTGGGGCGCGGACCGCCGGCACTGGCCTGGTTGAAGTACGTCTGTGTCACGAAGATGGGGAAAGTCACGTTGTCGACTCGGATATTGCTCCAGGTGATGTTCTTGGCCAAACCCTGCAGCGCGTTAGACCAGTACTTACATCAACCGCACTCATTGGCATACCTGTCCTCCGATCCAGCTCTTGAACCGAGCCGCGTAGAGACCGCCCTGGACGGTAACATCCTCAAAGCGAATGTTCTGCACATCGGCCACCGAGGCGACCTTGGATCCCAGAGAGCCAACGCTCATACCATGGGTCTCGAAGCCAATAGTGGCGTTCTTGAAGAGAACATTGTTGGCTCCGTCGTTGATGGCAATGGCATCGTCGCCGTTGAAGATGTTGCTGTTGATGATGGTGACGTCCGTCGCACCGACGTCGAAGCCGTCAGTGTTGAAGGGGAACTTGCTGCTGCTGGAACGGGCATCGATAATGGTGTTGGAAATGGTGATGTTGCTGCCCTTGATCGAGAAGTTCCAGGCGATGGGCTTGGAGGACTTCATGTACTTGATGACACCGCCGTCGACCCTGAACTGCATGAGATGAGGGCGGTTGGGCGTGCCAGCCTCGCCGTCCTTGTTGAGGTCCCACCAGGCCTGTCCATGCGACAAAATCCATCCAGATCGGATCTGAAAGTTAAGACTGAAGTCAGCACTTGAGAGATTGGTCAACATGTGACTTGGGGTACCTACGTCTTCGGAGCCAATCCATTGGACGTTGGAGCCGCTAATCTGGAACCACGAGAGCGTGCCACCCTTCGCCTCAACGAGACTCTGAACGGCAGGAATGTCTTGGGGCAGCGTCAGGTTGCCCTGAACGTTGATGACAACATTCATCAGGTTGTTCGCGACAATGGGCTCGTATATCTTGTACTCAGTACCAGCTGAGAACACAATCTCGCCATTGCTGCCGCAGTTACGGAAAGCCTCCGCCACGGCTGGGGAGTCTGACTGGGTTCCTTCAGATGGGACGACAACGCATTGACGAGGGCTTGCGGTTGCCGCCGCAGGAACTGCAAGGCAAAGTGCCAAAGACAAGAGATGAAGATGCATGGTTGTGGCGAATGTTAAAGAAGGGACCAAAGAAGGAAAAGATGGGAGAAGAGAAGCGATGAACATGAACCTCAAGCAGTTGCAAACAGAGATTGGAGGCCAAGCGCGCCAAATCGGATGTTATAAAGGCAAAGCTTCGCCAGAACGTCCCCCGCTGCAGGTTGCATCTCGCGCGAAGCCTAAATCGTCGCCTCAAGCGATTCGAGTTGTCAAGGATGACATGGGTTCCGGAGATGAGATCATGAGGCCGGTATCACAGTTGGAAGAGGAAGAATGATGAGAACACAGCGCGCTGGAGACTCGGGAGAATCGGTTGTGCGGCAACCTAGACCGGTGGGAGCAAATGAGAGCGAGATGGGATGAGCTGTTTGAAGAACCGGTTGATGGAATTTGTTTCTCCGTTTCTAATACTCCGTACTGACGTAGAGAGACCCGGCCATCGATCTGACACAGGTGTGCGTTCCCTGCCCCGCGCGAAGCTGTGCTGCACCGACCGGGACCAGGGTCGGATAACCGGCACCTTGCGGCTCTATTCAAGGGGGCTCGGACTTTACCAAATGAGGAGGCTGCGTCGATAGCAGTTCTAGCGAGCTGTATGAGATGGACGACGTCGAAGGGCGTAATTTCTAAATAGTCTTGGTGCTACTTGTCGACCTCCAAGAGTGGGCCTACCCATTCTGGCCAGTTGGAGGGATATAATAGTACGGCTGACACTACTGAAACTCACGATGGAGAATCACAAGGTATCATTAAGCATATCATAGTAGACTGTCAGTCTTTTGAAGGGGTCCCAGTACAAGGAAGGGCTACCCTCAAACGTGCGCAAAGACTGACTCGTTGAGCACGTTCTCTCGCAGTCTTGGTGATCGGTTATTTCAAAAATATTGCATACACTGAGTAACGCTTGTTGATCTTGAGTCATAATCAGTAATCCATAAGTTTCGTTTAAAAGTAGGTTCAAACTGTACTCGACATAAACAAAAAGCTTAGTGCACGGATTCGTTAGAACTACTCTCCCGGCTTTCCCAAGATGACAAATTTCTTGGCTCGGATTTCAAGTGCCGTTGACGGGCAAGTTGGCTGTGACAATTTACATCACAAATCTATCCAAGAGAAAGAAAGTCGTGCCATCGCCGATGACGCAAATAATCTTCTTTAGAGCAGCCCGCAACCAAGTCTAGATTACTGTGTGATTTGACTTCTCGTCATGTACGTCATGTCTTTTCAATAAGGTCGTCAGTGTCTGTTTTGGTATCTTTTATTGCAGCTGTCACCTCTCCTCGCAGCTGTCAGTCCCGTCGCCTCTCGCCGCTCTGGGCGTGTTCCGCCGAGATAGCGATAAGACTGATAACGATGAGAAGATAGCGCTGACATAATCCAATTGCGCTGTGATCCCTGATGGCCGAACAGCCCCACCTTCCTGAAATCTTCTGCCGGTCGTGCCTACCTACCTACCCTTAGCTACCTAGGCCCATTATTACCCATTGGTACGCGCCCTTGGTTCACGCGGCGCGACCTCGACCTCGACCTCGACCTCGACCTTTCGTATCGTCAAACGAACGTTCATGCTGACTGCTCGTCACTCCATACGAGCCATGACGTCCCTCGCCAATGGCTCCGCCAAGACGGCGTACGCTAACCTCGCAAGCTCCTCTGCGACAACCACTGCTTTGAGCAGATGGAGCATCGCAAACAAGCAGTTACCTCCCGTCGACAAGATCAAGACCCTGCACATCTATGACTTTGATAACACCCGTACGTCTTCGCCATTGCTCTGTTCAACTGTTCTATCGTCCCATCTAGGACACCCGAACATCGACTTCAGCTGACGTTCACAGTCTTCAGAACCCCCCTTCCTAACAACGCGTTGTGGAACGGCCCTACCATCGGTTTGCTTTCCAGTCAGGATACCATCTCCAATGGCGGCTGGTGGCACGACTCCCGCATCCTTGCGGCGACGGGCGAGGGCGCTGATGTCGAGGAAAAAAAGGCATGGGAGGGGTGGTGGAACGAGACGATCGTCGAGCTGGTCAAGTTGAGCATCACACAGAAGGACGCTCTATGTGTCCTTCTCACGGGCCGTTCTGAACGCGGGTTCAGCGACCTTATCAAGAGAATGGTCAAGAGCAAGGGCTTGGACTTTGATATCATTGGCCTCAAGCCTGCCGTCAGCCCGACAAATCAGCACTTTACCAGCACCATGCACTTCAAGCAGCTTTTCCTGGCCGCCGTTATGGAAACATACAAGAGCGCCGAGGAGATTCGCATCTACGAAGACCGCCCGAAGCACACAAAGGGCTTCAGAGATTGGCTTGTGGACTACAACCGGAAGCAGCATATTCCCGCCACTCGAACGCGCGGGCCCATCACGGCAGAAGTTGTTCAGGTGGCTGATGTTTCTACCAATTTGGATCCCATCGTCGAAGTTGCCGAAGTCCAACACATGATTAACATCCACAACAGCGAGACGGCCAATCAGATGCCCTCTCGCAGATTGATGATCAAGAAGACGGTCTACTTCACAAGCTACATGATTAGCAAGGAAGATACCGCGCGCCTACTGAAGCTAGCACAGATCCCCTCCGGCATGCCCGACCAGGAGTTGAAGTACCACGCCAACAACATTATGATCTGTCCCCGCCCTTGCCCGTCAAGTATCCTGGAAAAGGTTGGTGGCATGGGCGCCAAGATGAAATGGGAGGTTACCGGTACCGCCTGCTTCGAGAACAGTATCTGGGCTGCTAGTCTGCGCCCCATTCCCGCCACAGCCAAGTTCCACACAGACAACCCATTACCGCTCGTCGTTTTAGCCCTCCGTAAAGGCGCCCGTCCGATGGATGCCGGCAAGATCCAAAACTGGCAGCCGGTTGCTCCCGAAAACAGCTTCACATTCGAGACAAATGTTGGCGAGAAGGTCATTCTTCGCATTGAACACGAAGATCCTAAGGAAGATGAATACGAGTCTCTGTTCGCCAACAAGTCTTCTAAGAGAAAGCATGACGGCCAAGGTGACCACCCGCGTCGACCAGGCCCCTACAATGGCCGCAACGAACGACGCGAGTTTCATTCTGGACGCGGCGGCCGTGCTGGGTATCGAGGTGGTCGTGGCCGCGGCCGTGGCAACCAGAGGGGTGGTCGAGGAAGAGGCATGCACGGGTATAGGTCGCTCGACGACGTCGAGCCACGCGGCGGCAACACGCAGTCAGTGGACTATGACGACAGCTATCATCCCCCCTCTCAGTCTCAGCAGGGTTTCCACGGCCAACAGTATCAGCCTCCCTACTAGGGCGCGGGGCCACGTGTATGTGTATCACTAGGGAAAGGGGTGGTGTTTGCTTAGCTTGGCGTCCGGAGGCTGCTTTAATGATACCTTACCTTGACGGCGTTGCTTTATCTGTCATCTCCGTCATTGTCGCACTGTACTTGCTGTCCACTGTCTTCATCCTGTGCCGTCTCTATCGTCCAATACTGTTTCTACATCTATTATCGTCACCATCGTCTGTCGTTCAATGCTGGCTTTGTGGCATAGTGTCTCCGTTGTCTGCTTTCTGCTCCATATGTCGTTGGGCACCACTGTATGCTTTCTCTGTTGTCTACTGTCTCGCTCACTCGCCATCTCAATCATCCACCAACTCCAATATCTGTTGTTTCTATCGTTATCCTTCCCCTACTGAACCTCGCTCAACAGTCTGACTAGGCACAAGCAGATCACGTGGCTTCTTTCAGTGGCCTGGGTGATAGCTGGAGACCATAGCCCATCATTCTGTTTTCGCGACTGTCGCTGTGGCTTTCGTTCGCCGCCTCAACCTACAAGACCCTGGACGCTCTGGAGGCCATAGGTAGGGAAGGGGCCTCTTTGGCAAAACTGCTAGAGCCTAGAGTGAAGTAGTACTGGCAGGAACAATCATCACTACTTGCATGCTTCCAGGAACAATTATCCTGCAGTTGGCTTTGTATTGTAAGATAACAAAGCTTCTGACAATAGATTCAAACCATATACCACAAGATAATGAGAATATAGCAATAATATCTGAACATGTATGCTACCCTTTTCTTTATCTCATTGTGACGCTTTGCTCTTCTCAGGCTATGCTGCGCTCCGCCCTCTCGGTAAGGGGAGCTAAGGTAAGCTCTCGACCATCGTCTACCTCTTCTACCTCTCTGTGCAATTTTCCCAATTATTCAGGCAGGAGCATCTTTTCTCTAAAGCTTTCATGGAAATTTCTACCCAACATATTCTTGCCAGGACATTCCACTTCTCCAACTTTCAGGTCAAACATAGACGTTCGACTCCTGGATCATTCAATACACCCACAGATCTCATACCTAACATCGGCTTACTATGGCTATCGCTCGCGAAAATATTTGCACCCCGACGCAGGACTCGGCTGTAGCTTTTGCTGAAGGTCCCCTACTCCAAGTCCTCGAGTACGTTCTCGCTCCAAATATGGTTTCCTCATCTCCCCATTACACGTCGTTGAGGAAAATCATGAGACTAACACTTTTTCTAGTGAGTTGAAGGCCGAGCCAGTCATCATACTTGCCGGACCATCCAAAACCAGATTTTACGCGACAAGGAAGCATCTCGTGGACAACTTCGAATTCTTCCGTGCCGCGTTGAAAGGGCCTTGGAAGGAAGCCGCCAAAGGCGTGGTCGAAATGCCGGATGATCATCCTGACGCTGTTGGATTAATGATCTACTGGTGTCATCACCGAAGCCTACCCGACAGCATATGTGAAATCTGGTCAAAGGAAGCCCCTTCCGCCTTGGCAATGCCCGTTCTGCACTCTTCATTCGGCAAGGGGGTCGTGGAACACCTCCAGCTCGCTGCGTTGCATTGCGACGAGAGGTTCGCCCTTTCCCGCCAGGGATTTGGTGACAACGGAGCCAACCATCGAGAAATCTCGTTTGAGGAACACAGGTTCAGCTACTACGAACGATCTCTGGAGGCATCCACTTCATCTCGAGGTAGAGGCCTGCACACTCGCTCTACCAGCGTTTCAGACGCCCGAGCAATGCGACAATATCTTGAGACGGAGCATGGGATCGATTGCTCTGGTGCCAACGCCGGACGTATCTATGCCGAGTTTCTGCAGCTACGACTCGTCTTCTTGATGGTGTTTGCCTGCAAATACGACTGCGACCCGCTACTTCATGACGCCAAGAAAGCATATCTAGCCGGCGAGAGACTACTTCATCGCACTTATCCCGTTTTGCGGCATATTGAGCTCGCCTTCATACATTGCCCGTCATCGACAGGTTTCACGAACTCAATGGTCGACTGGGCCTACGTGTTGACGCAAAAGAACAAGACTCAACCCAAGATTGAGAGCCTTTTCCACATTGGAGAATTCGGCAAAGAATTCCTAAAGAGGATGAGCGGGGAGGTTGGTATCGACCAGCAGGTGGTTTTCGCATCTCTATAAGCCGGCTTCACACGAGAAAGGGCCCGAGATTGTCGGGACTTTGGCACTGGTGAGGACGACGGTGACCGACGAGAAGAAGGGCAGCTCTTCCTGATTGCGATTCCATACTTTGGGATATCATGAGCTCGCCAGCACATCTACAGTACAGTGTTACAATAGCGGGAACAAACCCCGATACAGCCAGCGCGTCTAGGCGACCAATTCAGCTAGTGATTCATTAAGTTTGCCTTAAACATGTCTCCTTCCAGTCCACCCCATCAAATCCAACTCGCTCTCTCATCCAACTTACACACTTTAATATCTCTAACGTGATGTTCAACCAGCTGGAAACGAACTGATGAAACTGATATATATCCAAAGACCTCTTTGTTGGATATCGACTTTTTGACAATCGGGCAAAAGTAACAAAGAAATACTGGAGCGGGATGGGTTCTAACCACCGACCTCTCTGCCTTTTGGTAGAGATTATAGGTTTTAAGGATATACGTATGACGATACAAGGCAGAGTGACATAACCACTAGACCACCGCCCCATGTTGCTTTTTGTTGAAAGGGTATACGTAGTACAATACATCGTTCATAAGGCGGGGGAAGCTACACACGTATTGACATGTTGGGCCCTCCGGGTTGGCAAGGGGACAAATCAGGCCGACGGTGTGTGGGTTTGCAGATATGATGGTGTGAGATCATACAGGTGTCATTTATGAGTTATGTACGATTAAAAATTCTATGCCTCGCTCTGATTGTTACACATATGACGGCTGCCAGGGCGGCATTACTGTCAACCATTCCAACGTTCTCCCCCATGTTACAGAGAGCCGCCTGCAACACGATCCCATGGCTGATTTCCGGCTATCTTACATTGCTCGGCTGAAGATGCATCTGGGATCCGACTTTGGCGGGCTGGGCCTAGGCCTCTCCCCAGAGTGCACATGCCTGGATCACAACACGGGTAAGATCAATGACTACCGGACTTTTACAACAATATTGCTTGTGTACCTGTTTTGATCTCACATGTTTCGAATGCGTTAGGATTATGATGATCGACAAGGAGGGGCGTTGCGTTGGCACATCGAGCTTGGAGGATCGCGATGACATCGGCATGTGGCATAAATATAGCTGCAGAAAGGCAACACGATTATCAGAAACCTCGTCACAACAAACAAGTATTTGGCCAAACAAGCAGATACGGCGCGGAAACTCGACCAAACAAGCAAGCCGGACCGCCTGGTTTGGTTTGATTGGTTTGATTGCTGCGCTGCTTGATATGTCTCCTCGGACAGTCTTAGAAATACGGACTATTGCCAGATGACCAGGAGAAGTCTGACTTACATTCCCCGTAGGTCAAGCTAGGCGGTTTTCTCTCCGGTAATTGTGTGGTGGCCACCTTGATTATCTGATCCAACCCCTCGGTGCCCTACATTCATGGCTTGGGAATCGACGGGCAGAAAGCCTCCAAGTGGCTTGTCATCCTGGCTTCTCGTCCAATCGTGGTAGGAAACTGTACCTTTTCAGCCAGCCTCCTAACCACGCTGGTTTGGAGCAGTTACGCCTTTACGGGAGCAAATGCCAACAAGCAGTGTTTGACATGGATCATGGAGATTCCAGAAGAGACTGAACATGAATATCAACACACAAAGTGAGGGGGCAGATTCTCCAACAGTTGAATGCCAACATCTGCGTTTCCGGCTAGTGGACCCGAACCATCGGACTTGTCTTCGCTTTGCATATCAACATATGGCCAATGTGAGCAACCCTCATAGGGGCACTTCAACATATCGGTTTCAATAATGATCTGTATCTGTCATCAAGTTCAGAGATAGCGCTTGGCAGCCATCCGGTATTGCTGCAGCTCATGAGGGCAGTCGGTCCAACATCACGGAGTTCCAGTGGGGTTCAACATAAATCAGGTGGCTCAAAGACAAGAAACCAGTGAGAACATCTTCGGGCACACTGAGGTGCTAAAGATAACCACGTGGTCGGGCCTTTTCTTGCAGAGGTACATAGTCACCCTCGTCTCAAGCTCAGAGTTCGATTGCACTGATACCACTGTCGCATGGCATCCCATAGGACGTACTCTCAAAAAGGGTGGGCATATGTCCTAAATTGAAGCTTGTAGCCTAGACGGTCGCCCTTGCAGATCTTGGACCTGAACGTCGGCTCCATGTCGATTCAAGTTTGGATAGCTGAAATACAGTATGTTTGTAGATGATTCATGTTTGTCGTTAAAAAAGCTGTTCAGTGCGGTTTCAGACCAAAGATGCAGAATGGCAGTGCAAGACTCTGGACAGAATGGTACACCACCCAACTTCCTTCTACAATCTTGACCTAGGGTGCATATCACCTCGCGTAAACGGCGTGACGCCCATTCTTTCTCGGGCATCGATATATGTCATGAGAGCCGGCAAGAGGCATTCCAAAATCATGAGCCCAGGTCCGGCAACGTAAGCTGGAACTCTGGGTCAAATCTGAGCGCATGGTATCAGCAGTGCGAGTCCTCCAGGCTCCAGCCATGAGCAACACACTCGCAAGCGTTAGCCTTCGCTCAGCTGGATACCACAGCAAAGTCTGGAGGAATATGCATCTGCCGATCCTCGGACTAAAACGTCCCGTCAAGGCGCCACAAACCTCACGGCGAGCATGCGCAAAGTCTGACACAAGAGAAGAACAGCCCCCAAGATTCCTCAGCCGCACGCAACTGCGGGCCAGGACGGCGGGAACTTGCCCGTTACACCAAAAGTTGAGGAAGGGAGGGCGATCTCATTGGCTAGCTCATGCGTCTGTCTGTACAAGCCACCGCAGAAATGTCTCTCTTTTTTTCGCCCCTCGTGGTGGCAGACGCGCAACGTCGGATGACAACCTACAAACGAATCCGAAAACGCCATGGCATCACGAATCGCATGTTGGGTCGCAAAGAGATCCAGAACCTTGGGCTTGACAACCGCGAGGCGTTTTGAATCCGAGATCCCTTTATGACGTATGAGACTCAGATGCCAATCGAAGCAGGAATTCGTCAGGCGCTTTTCTGACATACCTGCGGAGGGGGGCTTTTTGAAATGCCGTGTTCTGATGATCCAGGACACCAAAGGAGGTTCAGCTTACGCTTCGACGAGGCGACTACAACGCGCCAGGAGGGCTTCTAGTATCGAGAAGAAGACCTAGAACGGTCCATGCGGAACGCCTCGTATGCACTCTGAGGCGCGTAAATGCACAAGTTCAGAGCAAACCAGGCAGTTATCGTCACACAACATTTCCCTCTCACGGTCGTCTGCCAGTCATATAGTCGTATCTTACCTGTTTCCACGTAACACAGGCGTTCCAGCACGCGGAAAGGTAAGAGAGCAGGTTTCGCGGCGCCCGTAGAGAAGCGGGCTTAGGAACAGATCCCATTCCTGCGTGTGCCCCGAAAGATTTGCTTTTCATCCCCCTTTGCTGCCCATGTCCATACGTGGATAGACTATGGTGGGTGACATCCCGTGTTGGGGGCCAAGGGATCGCCGTAGAAAAGCCTCCGGGAGGAAGACGAGGAAGGAAATGGGCCTCAGCTAGCCATCTGTCGAGACATGATTGATCGACAGATCTTTCGGCCTCTACCTGCGATGCATGGCGATGCAGAGCTTGAGTATCAAGACCAGGAATTCGATATGGCTTTTCGAAAAATTCCTGGGCTATAGAAAACGCAGACGCAAGATATTGGGTTGGCGTGCGTGGCAGCGTGAACTTCTCACTTTCTCTCTGCCTTCTATTGCATATCTCTCCCGTCAGCAGCACGTGTCCGTTTGGCCCCCAAGACTTTGTTTGTCTCTTTGGAGACGTGTGAGAATGCCACCTGTTTGAACGTATGAGGCGGCCGATATAGCCTTCAGGCGCCAGCCTGTCCAGGCGGACGGGCCATACTTCAACTACGCCACCTAACCTTGCAACACAACACTTACCTAGCCAGCCATTTCTTTCTCGCAGAAACACACCGGCCGATAGGAGTAAGCAAATGTAACGTGTGCCGAGATAAGAAAAGAGGTTGTTGCACCACGTTTTCCTGTCCAGGCCCGTCTCGACCGTTCCTTCCTTTCTTGACCCCTGTCGCCCACAAATAGCCGCGTCCCGTCCCGACAGTACAGGAAAGAAGAACCCAGCCAACTTCGCCTGCCCAGCCCAGCCCAGCTCAGCCCAGCACCAATACACCACACGACCGACCCCTTGTCTTCTCTTGCATGCATTGGCACAACTGAGTACGGATCGAGCCTTGCCTTCTCCCTCGGACCGACAAACACATTTCGCATCGTCAACCTTCTCGGCGGATTTCACACCAACATGGCCCAATCCTCTCCCTCGCCAGTACTGAGCCTAGAAAGCCATGGTTGTCGCCAGTGGAAACAGATGATCGTGTACGATCGTCCACTCTCTGGAAGGTCTGGCGACCTGGCCGTGGTCGACGGCTTTTGGGAACGCTGCTGCAACGCACCCTACGGATGTGGTGCAGATGACCAACTTCTCGACCCGCATCTTCAACCGACAGCGCACCAGGCCAAACGTCACGGTCCAGACCGGCAAACGACGTCGCCTCCTTGATTCCCATCAGAGGGCCAACGTTTCGAGACAGACCCTTCGTGACCTCGGTCCATAATCCACCGACGGCCCAGCAAGGTATGTCATGTCGCTTTAGCCTCATCTTCCGTTCGTCAACTAACGCGACGTGCCGGGACAGCAGCGCCAACCCCCATCCGCCTAGACTCAGCCTTTTCACCCCATGACCACCTTGTTCCCGCGGAGGAAGCCGCAGCAGCTCTGGTTCCAGACCATCTTCACCGCACTCTCCAGAGTCCTGCTTTGGAGGGACCAAAGATCGTTTGCTGCAAGCCAACTTCGCCTAGCAAGCACCAGGCGGCCTAGACCTGCCTGGCCAACGCACCCTTCAATCCCACACCAGCCGCCGCCGTTGGACACGATGTATTAAATCCGGGCCGCATCCCACTTATCAGACGACCTATACCGGACACACTTCTCTCTCTCTCTCTCTTTTCTTCCCGTCATTGTGCCGTCATAAACCATCGAGCCAGCTCACATTCAACCCATCTCCGTCAACGACTGGTCTCTGCTCCACCCTCGATCCGAAGACGATTCGAAGCGCCAGCCCTACGGGCCATGTCACCGGGAATCGACCCTCTAAACAAACATGCACACATGCGCCGACTTCCGAACGGAAAAGCGACGTGGGAGGAGAGCAGATCCCGAGCATGGCGCATGGCATATGGGAGCAAAGGATGGCTGGTCCACTCTATCCCGAGAGGCGCAGCACGATATGGCACCCATCCCATCGGACGAAAAACCCACCGTCAAACAAGAATACTCCCATGTGTCGACCATCCACTCCGTTCCGTAAAAAAGAAATCACCGATGTTCCAGACCCTTCCGGCTCCTTGGCAGGGACCCCGGCCCTTCAGACCACCAGGTGCCACTCTGCAGTGGTCCAGACCTCAATCGACCACCCGTGCGTGCGGGGGGCCACCTCATGGGCAACTTACAAGTGTAACACGACCAAACTGCCAGGCCTGGGCCAGGCCCAAAAAGCCCCTTTCCCTTCCCATTCCCTCCTTCCCAGACAGTTCTCCCGCAAGGAACCAGGGTGTCGCATCCCTCGAGAGATCTGGGCAGGACCCTGGGCCCCTGCCAGCCTACCTGTCGGGTGGAGGGTTGAAGGGAACACTGTGCACAACCTACAGATGCCCAGAGGTGCCCAGAGCATTCTATACGCCTGGATGGGGGCCCGACGTCGTGCCTTCTGCGCCTTATTTATCGCTACCCAGCCTGTAAGCCAGCTCGGGCTTGCGGGTACATGACGAGCTCATGTCCGGATGTTCCGTTGACGGCTCACGTTGCTGTCAACGTCAAAAGTCTTGCGTGTCCCGCCGCGCTTCTTTGGCCTGTCGACTACTCAACTTGACATCATTTACAATGCTCTTGTTCAGTTTGGATAGGTAAGTATGTTCGTGAAGAAAAGCTGATGCGGCCTACATATCCCCTATAAGCCCGGTATGAGATCCGAAAACCCCCCAACTCCAATCACAAGTTCTGTTTACAACAACACCACGCCGAGGAAACCGTCCTCCCTCTGGCAATGCTCTCTGGTCATTTTCCATGCCGGCACCAAAACTGACGACATGTCCTGTCATGGGACATCATAAGCCGCCGCCGCCGCTCTCAAACTGTCGTCTTTTCCAACCAACGCTCAGTTCCGCCCCCCATCTTCCTGTTCGGTGCCGCCGCCCAGCTTCTCCCACATGATATATCTAGCGGCTCCAACGGCTCGCTTTTCCTTCTCTGTCGTGGCCGACGTGATGGTCGGGTTGACAATCTCAACTGGCCGCTCCGCGGTGATCTTCGAATAATCCGACTGATCGATTCCGGCGGCATCCTCAGGCCCGCAGACAACGCTGTTTGCTTAGAGCAAGTACTGGAGTGATTTTTTTGACGGGTGAACCATGCCGTGCCATGGGTATCTCAGGCATATCCGCCCTGTGGCGCATACAGCCTTTGTCGCTTCTCCGGTCGCTCATCAGCTCCTATATGGTCCGTCACCCGCATTTGTTGAATGACGGGTGGCATGCTCTGGAAGCTGGGACGCTGTGCCGAAGTTGGTGTCATGACCATTTGGGCAGTATTAGCCATGGGGTAGCCCGTCTCAATGTTGGTCACGTTGGGTGACGGCTGGTGTATCTGTCCTGGCGAGTGCCACGATGATGTTGTTGCCGGCGATTGCCCGGGCGTGTCAAATTTGACATGAGGGTTCATCGTAGGCATGCTCATGTTGTTGGCGTGGAGTTGGGCGGCTCCATGGCCAACGGCAAGTTCGTCTGGTGGCGCGTTCTTGAGGAGGTGAGGCACATGCTTTCGCAGAATGCGAAGCATGCCCTCCTTGGTAAAGGGCTTGGCGAGGACGTCGTTCAGGCCTAAGGGGTCTCAGTGAATTGCTCAACGAGGTCGCAGGCGACAGGTACTCACTCCAGTTGAAGTAGTGACTAATGTCTTCAGGCCGGATATTGGATGTCATGGCAACGACAGGGACGTCGGGATGCACCTCGCGGATAAGCTGTGTGGCGGACACACCGTCCATCTGGGGCATGACGATATCCATAAAGATGAGATCATAGTGGCCAGGCGGGATTTCCTTGCATTTGTTCACGGCGTCGATACCGTTTTCCTGTCAAAGGTCAGCAACCAACGACGACCACAAAGACAACTGCAAAGGCACGGCGACATACGGCGAGCTCGACGATACACTCCATCTGCGTCAAGAACTTGGAGCCGATTCTCGAACACGTTCGGTCATCTTCGACAAGGTACACTCGAGGCTTCTTCGGACCCCACAGGCCCTTGTCGTTCGAAGGCGGACGTTGTGGTGCGGCGGCAGCCGGGGCGGGCGTTGCTGGGCCGGGTTCTTGCTTGACGACATTTTGGAGCTCGTTCATCGGCAGGGAGTTGAGAGTGTAAGGGATGTTGTTGAAGTGGTCCTGGGAAAGCGGATCGATGCCTACGTTCTCACCCACGGGGTACACCAGGTGACGCATGTTCAGGTGCTCGGCCATCATGGGAGGCATGCCGCTGGATCCCGGCTGGAACATGAGGGAGGAAGCCGAATCGGGCGGAGAGCTTTGGGCGTACATGCCGTTGAGCCTTTCGAGCTCTCGGTCCACCATGCTGTTCGTTGTCACGCTGGTGAGGAGCTCTCTGGCTCTCCTCAGCTCGGGGGCCTCATCGACAGCACCGTTCATCTGTGGGTTCTGGCCCATGTAGCGGCCCCTCATCCTGTCTTCGGCGTGTGCCATGTAGTTGAGCATCTCGTGTTGAGACTGCCGCTGGGTTTCGATAATCTTGTGCATGGTGTGGACTTCATGGACAAGCGTCTTATTGGCGCGCTGCATCTCACTGACCGTCTCCTGCAGAGCCTGTACCTGCTGCTGTTGCGCGAAGAGAGTTTCTTGTAGCAAGTTGATGGACTGGTTAGTAGTGAATTGATCTTCCGTCGCCTGCGTCTTTCTCTGTGCCGGAGCCTTTCGTCTGATATTGTCCAGGTTATCTTTCCTGTCGGCCCGGAAGGCCGAGTGCTTGAACTCCCACGCCTGCGCGTCCGTACATCATCAGCAAAACGGCGCCGCGTGACGGACTCGTGTGCTCCTCACCTGCTTGCCGTATGGCGACTCGTTGTTCTCGTCGTTGCGCCGCAGCTTATGGAAGTCGTACTTGTTCAGCTGTCGCACGAAACTGGAGAAGTTGCTGTGCTTGAAGTGTTTTGGTAGGATGTCGTTTGTGAATTTGTCCGTCTGCGAGGTCATGTTAGCCTTTTGTTGCCCTCATCTCGCGGGTAATGTTGCAGCAGTTGACCTCAAGGATGACGAACGTGTCGCCCTCGTTCCCCCATCTAACAATGTTGCTATAGGCTGGGTCCTCCAACATCCTGTCACAAACATCAGCTCTGCGGCAAGTATCGCCGGGCGTCGGGTGTCAAACTTGTAGAGTTTGCGAACCTGCGCGCGCAGAGTTAGCAATGCCGATTACAGCAGCAGCAGGAGCATCAAGCCAAAAGACGAGCAGGAACTGTCGTTGAGAGCAAACTCACAAAGTCGCTGGAGTTGCTGCCGCCCTGGGCGGCAACACCATCGGGCTCGGGCATGGTGGGCGCCGAGGTAGATCAGGTCGACTTTTTTTTTTAATTCGCGTCCGTCGATCCACCTCGTCAGAAGGATAGTGCGGGTGGTAGGATTGTTGCCGTCGTTCAATGTGCGGTCACTGGGGGTTCTGAAGATCGCTGCAACGTTTCTCGAAGTTGCAGAATGGAGTAGCGGTCCAATAGATGGTAATTCGTGATCGCAAGGTCGCCGAAGGACGGGGTCTGGAGCTTGCAGAGTCCAGATGGGCCCAGGGATTTGGAATGGAAAGCGAACAACCGAGAAGTAAAGCGAGAGCACTCCAATCTCCACTGAAGCTGCGGCAGCAATGTAGTGGTGTCCGGATGCGGTCGTTCAGAAGGGAACGGAGGCTAGAGAATAGTAAGAGATCTAAGACAGCAGAGGCCGTGAGGGGGAAAAAAAAATGCAGCCGGTGAATCGTGGGATTGGGCTGATCGGAGGACAGCGCCAGGATCGAGCAATGGGCCTTTGACTGCGAGACTGAGGTTGAAGGGGCTCAATTGGGTAGGGGATGAGGTTTCGTAGAGGTTGAGAGACGAGATCTCAGAAACTGGGAACTGGCGCAGGGCCCAGAGATTGATGGCCAGCGACGTGGAGCAAGGTCAGGACTGGTGGTAAACCTGATCCTGGTCCTGGTCCCGGTCGTGGATGAGGCCTTGTCCTGGAGGAGGAGGTCGCTTGAGGTGGTTCAATGTCTGCCTCTATCGAAGTGCTTCTCTCATTTCCCCTCCCCCCCCTACCCTCTGCTACTGCTGCCTTTTCGTAGCGCCAGAAAGAAAAGGTACGTCCAAGGCTGGGGGAGCCGGCCGGCGAGGGGAGGGCGAGCGAGGTACGGCGACGGGGATGGACGAGGTTCAAAGGGAGAGAGGGGTGTGGGAGTCAGGGTGAGGATGTGGGTGAGGTGGTGACTTGAGTGACTTGAGTGACTTTGGGAGCCCAGACAGGGAATGAGATGGATTGAATTCGCAGGCCTGCTGTTGGACGACGAGACCACGAAGTGCTACGAAGTGGACAAAAGAGGAGCTGGTACCAGATACCTGGCTTCACAGCAAAAAGCGGTGGGTGGAGAGGTATCGGGCGCCATTGGCTTCTTATTCGGGGATGGGCTCTCCTATCAAAGCTGGTGCCGTTCGCGCTCGTGCTTCCGCTGGGCTGCCGCTACCGCGAGCCGCTGTCGTGGTTGCGGTCTGTGGGTGTGGTTTATGTTTTTCTTGGGGGACCAAGATGGGACAACACCCAGAAACTGCGACATGCAAGTTCGAAGGAAAGGTGTATACTGGTAGTTGTACTGTGTATGCAGGCGAACATGCAGACCACAGGTGAAGGTGAGCGAGGTAAGTACTTTGTACGAGCGTGGGCGGATGCGCGTTGGCCGGGGAAAAGTGAGAAGCGCTTTTGCAATGGGATGATATGAAATTTCAACGGGGGAGTGGAAATGGTAGGGTACGAGTGCAGATGGTAGGGCAGACAGACAGAATTGAGGCGAAGGAGGAGTCGTGTTGATGAAAAGGGTCAAGCAGCGGTGGAGAGGTCGTCTACGCGTATGGCAGTAGGCAGTACTACGTGGATACGCTACTTGGGCAGATGCGAGAGACGTTGCGAAATTTACCCGCGGTCACAATCGCCTTGTCCCCTGTAGGTCGTGAAGGGTCTCGGACAGCCCTGGGGGAATGTGTATGGGTGAAGTACAGTAGGTGGTGCAAGCAGTAATTAGTCCAAAGAAGAGAAAATGGGATCAACTGATTAATGAGTGGATGTATGAATAAACGAATGGAGAGAGATTGAGGTCTTGGCCAAAGACGAGACGGCAAGATGGGGGCACGCGGCCGAGGTCGTGTAGTACCTTAATCGTAGTAGGTTAAGGTGGGTTGTCAGTTTGTGCCTGATGATTGAAAGATATTGAGTATCTGTAGATGGTGTTCCGAGGCAGCGTCGGGTGGTCGGAAAGCAAGACCCTATGAATGCAATGCAGATACTTGGTGTTCAAAGCGACGTTATGCGATGTCGTTGTGGATGTTGATACTGTTCGAGGTAGTCCTTTCGTGGTTCCTTTCGTGGTCCCTATCGTGGTTCCTATCGCGGAGTACGCAGTATTGCTGCATGATACTGTGCACACAGCAAGGTATGATGCGGAAGCGGAGGGTCAGGCTGCAGCTCTTAGCCGACTCGGGAGCGAGAAGGGGAGGGAAGGAGAGGGGCGGGCGGGACGGGCATAGCACCTCCCCATGCGCATAACAGTACTTGTATACGCATACTGGAAGTGAGGTATCTTTGCCCAAAGGCGACATCGACAGCACTTTCCAGTGTTGATGAACATGGCCATCTTAAGGCGTCACCTAGGCTCCAGCGAGAGCATCGACCCTACTTCTTTCCTTCACAGTCGGGTTCCCAAATCGTATACGTACGTGGGCAGATGAATGATCTGTGAGAGACTTACGCGGAAGCATTTGCCGCGTTGCGATTGTGCGTTGATGCAGATGCTGAATGCCAATTGTGAAAATCGGGCACTGGAATTGGCATATGAAGACGTAAATTTTGTGCTTCGTCAATTGCCTTAGTATACCTCCATAGGCAAGGACTGCCTTAAACAATGACCATCGCACAGTCGCTCTTGCAACTCCCCAGCACCTTGGACGACAGCGTTTGAACAGTGGGGCGTGTCACAAATTGCCCTAAGGGGAGGTCGTGGTTTGCGTGGGCTCGGAGAGAGGCACGTAGTGTGCTTGTACAAGGTACCTACCTACCTTGGAATGGTTTACAATTTGCATCAGCACCTCGTCTTGGGACTGTCGACAGGGAGCGACGCTACGACGCTAAGATTGGGGCAGAGTAGCACCCGTAGCGTGGATCAGCCCTCCACCTCGTGCCCTTTCATTCGCCAAGTCGTAGCTGCAGCCTCCTCCACAGCTGGGACGTCTCCAATTGCTGCCGTACGCTGAAGCCCACTACTGATCCGTGCTGGAAACAATGACCTCATGTTGTACTTTGAGTTACCTCGACGACAGCCCGGAGTACCTGAAAGTATCTGCCAGTACGCTTCCCACATGTCTCTTATTTCTTAGCTAAGACACTGAGCTACCTACAGTACGTACCTCCTCCCTCATCTCAGCTTCAGCTTTGCGCGACGGAAACTGCAGCTGCCATCTCAGACTTGCCGTTGACAGAGCAAGGACAGTACAGATAGGTAGGAGCAAAAGGAGCAGCAACAGCACCTGCATCTAAACTCGAACGAGAACCAATAATAGCAAGCCTTCCCGGATCACATCCAGACAGGCCTTACCAGAGGAAGACACGTCTTCCTGTCGAATTTTTCACGCTGTGATTTGATTATCCGAACATCAATTCTCCACTACTCTGTCACTTTTCCTCACCGTATCGTGTTCCACGCTTGATGGGTCAATCCCAGCTCTTCTCCCAACTCGACTGTTGCTCGGAGCAAAGTGGACGATATAACAGAAACCCACATTACCCGATGCTCCAGTTTGAGTATACACACGCGGCTATCGCATTCCGTGATGCCGTGGAGAAGCCCATAATCACGTCTTTTGTATGCGCCATAGGAGCTTCTAAACCTCGATACTGGCTGGCTTCAAGGTTTGGCTCACCCCAATGCAGATCATATGTAGTAAACAACAAAAGCTTGCAAATGAGCTGATCACCTTCGTGCTGATGAACTTTTACGTTGTGGATAGGTACGCCAAGTCGTGGACTGGACCCTGAACCGACTGCTGGGGCTGCTCAGTTCTACTCGAGATTCACAAGCCAACGCGTCGTCCACGTAGTGTCCTGGCCATCTTCGCTACGTCGTACACTACTTTGTTGCGTCCAAGGCTGGGAGAAGACATCAAACGATCCATAACAGTAGCACACGCGAGACACCCAGGGAGTCCGAGACATTAAGGGACCCGGGACTGCACGCTGGCGAAAGTCAAAGAGCACCCTGAGGAAGATATTCCAGCTCGCTCGCAACCTCCCGCATGCCACAGCTTGAAGCCATTGCCTATCTGGGGGTCAAGTCTTGGATACGCCCCTCCTTCTCGGCAACACTCCCTTGCCTCCTACCGAATGAAGCCTGCGGAGTTGCTACCGAGAATACTCAATACCAATCGCACATCGTCGGCTGTTTCCGTCGCCGCATTCCACCGTGTTTCTTCTCGACCTATGAGCACCTGCAACCAAGACAAGACAGCTCGACTGTCGCATCTGTCGCATCCCCACGCCCCGCGAAAGGCACTGCATGCTCATGTCGCGGCGCAATGTCCAAGCCGAGAGGAAGGTGTCGGGGCAGGCAGCGGTACGTGGTCCGGATAGCCCTCACCACTCACTGTACGGTTCATCGTGGTCCACCAACTAATGTATCATGTAGGGACGATGTATGGATGGCATATGTGGATTTAGTAACTAAGCCCGACGGCGCGTGGTCTGCTTTCCGCCCGGCTCCCTCCCCAACGTGGCAACGATCCGCCGTGGCGGCCTCCGGATTGGCCAGTCTTGGTCGACTGCATCTTCCAGCGTGCCCTGAAAGAGCTTCCTAGTGTTGCTTCGCTGCCATAATCTGACTGATGCAGCAGTCCGACAGCCCTCTAACCCGAAGACGCGACGATAAGACAGTTGAATCATCCGTGTCGCCCTACTAACTGTGCTGCCCGCCCGCACTCATGCTCTTAAAAGCTGCAAATTGTGACGCCCGGACGCTGATCAGCAAAACTTCGGGAATTCCAAAAGTCAAGTCAGTTTACACTTTTGAAGCTTGGGCGCTGCTCCTGGAATCTCTCAGACGATGCGACACAATATTGCCCATCTTCCGTCACCAACTCGCTGATCCCAATATCCCATCCGGGGTAGGGTGTCTGGCGCGTCTGCTGAGGATGCCTGTGTGGAGGGTTGCCGCGTGTAAGAAGACGCGTAGGACAAGGCCTTTCTTGACTCGAGATTCTTTGCACGGATGTCATCCAAAACCAGGCAGAGGCAAGCTTAGCTGCTTCCTAAAGTTCAGACGGCCATGCGAAGGGCTACACGACGTCGTCTCAACCCAGCCTGGTCAGTAGAATGATATGCGGTTCATTGCGGGATTCCGAAACGAAGAGCATTCCATCCAACGCCAAGATCGGCGTACCAAGAAGTTGGACGGAGCGACGGCAGCGCCAAGTACTCAACGAACCCAGACGGAAGGTTGGGATGCGATTACTGTGTCCGGATACATGTACTGCGTACGGAGTAGAGCATGCAGCGAAAGCTGACGCATGACTGCGGATGACGGCCGTGAGTCGCAGGGTCAAGAGGAACGCAGTGCTTTTCCAGGCCCCTGCCAATGAAGCTTCCCGCGTAAGTTATCGCGTGTTTCTCCGACCTTGAAGCCATCATCGACGTCCGAGCCAGCACATGGGACACCTGGACGTTGCTACTATGTAGGTAGAGGCTGAAGTTAAGAAGGACGCCGACAAGCCGGCCTGTCCCATGAGCGCCTGCCCCGTTATGACGCAACTGAGGGGACGTTGACCATACGTAGTATCTGCATGGTCACACCATACACACGGCGAGACTTGGCGCCCAGGACCAGGATCGATCTCCAAACTCAAGTCGAGGTACATGGAATACCCAAAGATACACTGCACAGCGCCCTAGTAATTACAGCGCAAATGATGAGGCGGGACGGTCAAGATTTTCTCGGCGTCAGGTGAGTAGGCGACGGGGTCCCCCGTTCCAATCCGTCACAGCTGCCGGAGGTTGATCCCAATTGGCCAGACACTGAACGGGCAGCCGACGGCGAGAGAGAACAGAGAGTCCATTGTACGGATATGTATACACGATTTCAGGGACCAGCACTCCGTATATCTCTTCTGTCTGCTTGCCGTCCCGACGCCCGTTCGTCTTCCTGTCGGAGATGGAATTTGGTTTCGACATCATGTCAATGCAATCCCACTTGACGCACGCAAAGCGCTTCAAACACAGAATGTTGGATTCGCCCGACTCCTTTCCTTTGCGATGTTGCTCCATGTCCATCATGTCCATGGCGCACGCCGGTTCGATTTTTCTGTCTCTCGGCTCGACTGAATGGAGACGGAAGACGAGAAGGATTCCGAAAATAAACTGGAGATCTGCATTGGCCTTTCCGAAAACACATGAAAACTAAGCCGCCGGATCCGAAGTCAAAATGCCCCATGCCAGCTGCAGTCAGCCGCGCTTCGCGTCAACCCACTACCTCAAGCACACACTACTAATCGTATGTACATACTGAGATGATAGTATCCGTACGGATACTCGGTACGGAGTACTGTAGTGCTTGCATGCATTGGAGGGGGGCCTCGCTCGGTGTGGATTCACGACATAGGGGACGTTGTTCACGACTCTTCTAGGGTCCTTGGACCGCTCCCACGCGGCATCAGCATGAAGGTTCAGAGCGTTTCCCACGGCACCGGTACAAAGGGGGGAGAAGAATGCGGTTTAAAATGACTACACACAGAGCAAAAACCAACAAAACTCAATCCGTCCTGTGGAGTCGGATGAGACCCTTCACATGGCACTCATCTCCTCTCGGAGATCTGGTGGGGCTGTGTGCGATTGATCTCGCATCGAAAACTCAGCCGCTGGGTTTTTTTCCTCGAAGAGACACGGTGCTTGGTGCTGGAATGCAAAATTCTTACCTCGTGATGTAAATCACGGAGTGACAAGACAACGTCCTCTCTTCCACAAACCGGCATTTAGCGCCCATGCAACCTAGATGGGTTGTCATGTTCCTCGCCCAGCCGACTGACTCTGCTGCTCGCCTCTGAGGAGCTGGCCAGCCCGTGGCTTGGACGCCCAAGACACGGCCACAATTCCAGCTGGACCCGATGCTCTGGAAACTTTTTCACGACATCAGGCCACATCGCCGAGCCCCATTATCCATATGCACGGGTTGGTAGGGCTCTTTACCTGCGTCCTCGAGGCATGAACTCCTTCCACGCCAGTAGGGCATTCTTCGCGGAGGCGGCAGAACCCGAGACACGGTTGTTTCGTGCGCCGTGGATTTTGATGGTTCAGGTTGTAGCGGTCATCACTTTTGACCGCTGAGTGGTTCATGGTTTGTGTTGTGGTGTGGTCCAAGTATCTTACATGGAGCCTAAATGCTTGAGGATGCCGGAATCTCGGGGCGGCTTTGACCTCGGGGACGGAGGTGTGCCTCGGAGAGAAAGCCCTCTTATCCTTGGGGCCTGGCTGACCTGGTGAGAGTCGGGTCGAAGCTTGTCACCCTTTTCATCCAAAGCTGGGGCTGAGGCACGGGTTTCTAGGGCTCGTGTCTTGGGCTACGTGCCACACGCTGGGGTTGTGTTTGCATTATGGCTGTCTTGAACACCGTTCAACTTCGGGCGAGTGAGGGTTTCACTTGGAGAGGAGGTTGCTACACAATGGTTTACCGCAGCGAAGTGGTAGCTAATAGCTTCGTCCACGTATAGGCAAGCTCCATCAATTCCATGCTACCTCATCGCTGCTGGTATCTGCCGGTCTGTTTGCTGCCTCAGCGAGCTTTATTCATGACCCTCTTGCCATCTTGGCAGCAGGTAAGCTTCCCTCCTCCAAAACGTCGCCATTTCCATGGTCCCTCCAGATTCTCTGGTGTGAAATTCGAATACTCTGCTCCTACCTCACTCTTTCGAGACTCTGAATAGCAGAAGCCCAGGCCCCGTAGCAAGTCCCAATTCCCCCAAGTAAAGATGGTAGACAACCGTCAGAGATTCTCGGAGTGTCAACACAGTATCGAGGCTAAACCTGGTCTAGATGGCCCGAGTTGTCTAATTCTGCCCAGGTCTGAAGCATGTTGGCCGGTGGATTGGGCTGTTCTTTTCGCCTTGCCACAGCCGAAGTGAACTCTGGTAGCACATCTGCGAAGCGTGAGACGAAGGCGAGAAAGTTGTCATTTGCTTGCGTCCGACGGGCTGCGTATCGAATCATGAACGAGGGAATGCACGCAAATATGGCGTGGTCAGACGCATATGCTGTTCGGACAGACTCGATCGCAGGCGGCGGCAGGCCAAGGGCGATCAAGGGCCAGCTCGCCGCGGCAGTAGGCACGGCGCGCCGTCTTCAAGAGCGGCATCCACTTGACGTTGTGAGCCATAATCCACAGTTTTAGAAGGCTGTGCTGCAGGTATTCCGCCTGGAATTTCTTCTCGGCTAGGTGGAAGCTTGCTGTGGTAGCACCTGTGGGCCATCAGGCTGACGGTGTCGGTGTCGTATGTGGAAAGATCGAGGACTGCCAGGGGCTTTCCGTAGGCGTTTCCGTCAATGTGTTGGCAAAGTTTCTTGCAACCGGGGAACAGGTGCTTGTGGACATGGAAGATTGATGGCTGTGACCCAGCAAAGACCATGACCATTTGGGTGGCAAACCTGTATCGATGGTCAGAGTCGAAATCTCACGGTGCTAGAAGTCAATTACGGACAATGGTGCCTTCCGAGAACCTGGCAAGGATTCTCGGTCTCTTCGCTCCTCCGGGCTCTCTTCTGATCCCCCTCGAGTGACTCAGAAGCCACTCGCTTGACTGACTGCGGCATGATGGGATACACTTGCCAAAGGCAAGGACGTCTGAAGTTGGCTGCTCAGCAAGTAACTATCCAAAAGACGGCAGGACCCAAAATGATGTACCGAAAAGGCCAAACAAGTCTTGCCGCCGGACGTGCCGGGAGGGCATTAGGAGAGCGGTCGAGCAGCGTCAAGGCGAGAAGGGAATTAAACGGGAATCAGTCCAAGGCGAAGTTGGAATTGGAAGTAGAGAGAACGTGGTGATAGTATAAAGACTGGAAATCAGAATAGATTGTCGCGAGAAGGAAGGATGGAGGCGGAAGGAAGGCAACACTGGGAGTGGTGCAAACAAGCAGAAGACTTACACGTAATGCTTTACTTCAGCATATAATATTGAATAAGGACATACCTATTGTCATGAAAGTCTAGCTAAGTACGGCTGGTGCGAGAAAGGAGACCAAGTGAAGTTCACCCAGCAGCTTCAAGGACAAGAGGGGTTTAAACCCGGATTTCTTCCCTTATATCCCACAGGTACTTGTCAAATTGCCGTTTTGCCTCTCGCATGGGGCTTTGCTTGATACAAGTGAGCGAGATGCTGTCCGAAGGTGTCATGCTGTAAAGATGAGACTGCCTCATGACCAGATCATGCTGATGCCAATTGGTTACGACCTCTGAGCATTTCTTCTGTGGAGGGCTTACAATTAAAATAGCTTCGTTGCTCTGCGCCTTTTCCCCCTTATATTTGCCGTTGTTTCTTTATGTCACAATCTCTATTAGGTGCTGGTAGACTTCGGAATAGTTTATTCCATTCCAGGTATCTACACTCGATATCCACCAGAATAGGGGCGTTGTCGTTGATCATCGGATGGTGACTCTTGAGAGCTGCGTTGACTAGCAAAGTCTGCATCGGGTCCACAGCCAGAACCCCGATATCCGGTAGCGGTACGTCAGAGAGCATAAATGTGTCCGTCGTGCTGTCCCTCCAGATCCCATCTGTCCATTTTTCAGCCTTCCAGCTTAGACGCTGGGCTCCGTATGCATCGTGGACGTGTCCAAAGCAGTGAAGAAGAGGTCGCGTGCGCCGAACGGCATTTCAGAGCTTCACACAACCGTGGTGTTCAGAGTCATAAACGTCGAGCTCGTAGCCACGATGGGGAACCGAGGGCGGCCCATGTGTCATGATGATATCGACTCCCTCCGGAATCGGGTTCCCTTTCTTTGTGTCTGGATTAAACCTGTCTTCTTCGAACCCGTATTGAAAAGCCATGCGCCTCTCCCCTGGTATATACGGCGGTGCGTAGATTGAGAAGGACCTGCCGTCTTTGAGGGTAAAATGGTGTGTTCCCTCGGCAAGAAGCCTTATGCCAGTGTGTTTCTCGTAACCTTTGAACATGTCCAGAGCATTCCTGAATCCATACAAGTATTCTTCGTCACCAAGGTTGTCTCGGTTCTGGAAACGTTCGCAACTGGGATATAGAGCAATGTCGTGATTTCCTGGGATGACGAGTTTTAGTTCAGCGTCATATTCCGACAGACAGTGAATATCATTCTTGTAATTCGTCATGCCGCCCATGCTGGTCAAGTCACCGCAATGAAGCACAACGTCAGCCGGCGGAACCGCATGAGGGTCCGGATAGGCACTGTCGTGCGTGTCCGAGAGAAGCAGAAAGCGCACAACAGCGTTTCTGTACGGCATTGATGCGGGTTTGAGCTTGCTGTTTTGTCAAGGTAAGGTAGGCTCGGCCCAGCAATGTTGACGACTCGAAAGGGACAAAAAGGATCAAGGAAAACAAGAATGACGGAGTCATCTACGACGAGGTGAGGATACAAAAATCCATTCATCCGATTATGATGGTGGAGAAAGAATGTCATACCATCCGGGTATTGTAAAATTTGCCACGTATGTGCGTATATCGACGACCTGGTTGAGCTGCTCGCTAAGTCTGATTTATAAATCCGAGTTTTTGTGAGCCTTAAGCACTTAGCTGTTTTATCTACTGTGCAATATGTCCCACCTACGTTTCCACCATAAGGCCAATCTCCCAACCAGTTATGATTTTGACTTCTTCAAGTGAAGAGTCTTCGACGGCACCAGAAGAATATATGGAACCCCAAGATTTCAGTCGACCTTCTGGATGGAATGGTTCTCCGTGAAAATCTTTTCCGGACAGCTTGTAGATTGTAGCTAGGAGTCTAGGAGACGTTCAGATACCTGTTCAGTAATGCAAGGAGATTCGATGAAGGAAAGTGGTGAACTTGTTACTGAGATATGCCGAAGACAAAATAAAGGAGAGTCGCATCTAAGTTTGGAAGACTTTGGGTCTGGAAACAGGGGACTAGCGATACGATGATTAGTCGCGTTCAATGAGGTGACGGGAAGATATTGTGCAGAAGTTGGGTATAACGAGGAGAAGACTAGGAAAAGGGAAGCCAGAGGCAGCGAAAGGTTCTTTCACCAGGAGGCTTCAAAGTGCAGACCTCTCGTAAACCATTCTTTCCCGCAAGAACTCGAATTATTTCAAGTAACAACAACTCGAGGTCCCATGACATCTCGGTGGAAGTCCTCTCACCGAAACAGACCGAGGAAGGGTTGACGCACGGCCCACCCCGCATATGCGGCGTTGACTCACCTTAAATTTCCAACTCCCAAGCTTCTCCCACCAGGTCGCCTTGACTCACCCGCGACAGACAAGACTTTCCAACCCCCTCTTCCCGCCGACCTTCCGCGATCCTCCTCAAAAAAGATGTCGCAGCAAAAGGGAAAGTCGTCCGGCGCCAGCAAGGGCAAAAAATCCGGCAAAAGTGGCGCCGAGGGCAAGCGCGAGGATGTTCTGCAGGCCGTGGTAAGTTCAGAGCCGAAAGCGTCATTTTGGTGGGGCAAAGCCCTGCGATGGCTTCGAGAGTGCTGACCAGTCGCCCGCCCATTGTAGGTCATTGCCGACTCCTTCCAGGACAGGTTCGCGCCATTCTCGGTAGAGAAGCCAAGAGTAAGCTGTCTACGACGTCGCTGTCACTACGCGACATCTGCTAACCCTCTGCCCGCAGTGTCTGCTGCCCCTCGCAAACACGCCCCTCATCGAATACACCCTCGAGTTCCTTGCCATGAACGGCGTCCAGGAGGTCTTCATCTACTGCGGCTCCCATTCTGAGCAAATCGAGAACTATATCAACACTTCCAGGTGGTCGCCGCTGTCCATACGTACTCCCTTCACCAGCCTACAGTTCATCCGCGTCTCCGATGCTCGATCCATCGGCGATTTCCTCCGTGACCTGGACGGGCGTGGCATTATCGATGGCGACTTCATCCTCGTCCACGGAGACCTCGTTTCGAACATCTCTCTCGATGGCGCACTAGCGGCTCACAATGCCCGAAAAGAGGCGGCCGCGACCAACATCATGACCGTAATTCTGAGGTCCGGCGGCGAGGAGGAGCACAGGACGAAACCGAACGGCGTGAACCCCGTCTTTGTGATGGATTCAAAGACGAAGCGGTGCCTACACTACGACGAGACACACCCCCTCCAGAGCGACCATTACATGATGCTCGACCCTGCAGTCGTCGACGAGCTGTCCACCGACTTCGAGATCCGCGGCGACCTCATCGATGCTGGAATTGACATTTGCACACCAGAGGTGTTGGCTCTGTGGTCTGAGAGTTTCGATTACGAACTTCCCAGGAGAAACTTCCTGCACGGTGTACTGAAGGACTGGGAGCTCAACGGAAAGGCAATTTACGCTGAGGTGCTGGAAGAGGGATACGCGGCGCGCGCCACCAACCTCCAGATGTACGAGTCCATCAGCAAAGACGTCCTCGGCCGCTGGACGTTCCCCTTCGTCCCCGACTGCAATGTCATTCCGGGACAAACATACAAGATGACTAGCGGCGCCGTCTCAGTCGAGGATGGAACCGTTCTTGCACCGGACAGCTGGCTTGCGAGATCAATTCTAGGCCAGGGAACCAGTGTTGGCGCAGGCACCAGAGTCAACGACAGTATCATCGGTAGGAGGTGTAAGATCGGCAAGAACGTTCGCATCGAGAACAGCTTCATTTGGGACGATGCGGTCGTTGAGGACGATGCAGTGGTAACCCGCTCCATCCTCGCCGATTCGAGCTTGGTAGGCAAGGGCGCCTCAGTCGATGCCGGATCTCTCCTTTCATATGGCGTCATCATCAGCGAAAAGACCCGCGTTCCCCAGACCACAGTTCTCGCAGTCACAAAACACAACGGCAGCCCCGTCGACCCAGATGTGTCCGTCGTCGGCGCGTCAGGCAAGGGCGCGCGCTACGTCGACCCCGAGGCAGAGGACGAAGACGAAGAAGACCCCTCGACCCTCCAGCGCTCCCTCATCTACAGCCTCGCCCATCTCAACCTCTCCACCTCCTCCGTGTCCACTCTTGCCTCCGACTTTTATGATGACGACTCCGATGCAGGCTCTGCGCTCACACCCTTCTCCGACTCGCGCAACCGACACGACTCCTTTGTCTCGGACGACTCCTCTGGAAAGTCTGGGTTCCATCACGACGCCGTACACGGCCTCCTCGACGCCCTGCGCGCCGACTCGAGCGACTTTGACTCAGCCAAGCTCGAGTTCATGGGCCTCCGTCTCGCCAACGACGCGTCTGATGTGGCCATGCGCAAGGCCGTCGCCGTCGCTTTTGGTCGGCGTGCCGCGGAGCTCCTCGACGCGGAACACGGCGCTCTCGAGCCCGCCAAGGCCGCTGAGACGACATTCGCCTCTAAGAAGGGCGCCGCCAAGTTCGTCTCCGAGGTGGGTGTGGGTGGCTCCGAGGAGGAGCAGGTCGAGTTTGTGCTCGCGCTGCAGCGCGCCCTTCTCGGCGCCAAAAACCTCGAGCACTCCCGCGCCGGCGTGCTTCTTGTTGCTTTACTTCAGCAGCTGTACAGCCTTGATGTTCTCGAGGAGGAAGGTATCATCGCCTGGTGGGAGGATGCGCGCGCGGAAGAAGACGAGGGCATGGGCGCTCTCAAGGAGAAGTGCAGAGTACTCGTCGAGTGGCTTGAGAACGCCGAGGAGGAAGATGATGACTCTGATGATGACGACGACGAGTAGGTCTTGTGTCGGCGCCAGAGCGATCCTTGAGATGAGGGCATGTTTGTGCGTGATTATCACGGCGAAGGCTTCTCTTCTGGGATAAGATGGCCTTGTCATGGGATGAATACAAAGTAAAAAAAGTTCAAAGTCATGATTGATTTCCCATACGGCGCGCATGTGTGATACGATGAGTAACGGAAATGTGAAGATGTCACTCGCATCGGTGAAATCGGTTAAGTCTGTAACTACCAGATATAGAACTCGCGTAGTGCGAAAGAAGTCCTCGATTTCTTCCAAATCGTGGTACTCAATATGAATCTTGGTAGCGCATCGCGAAGCCCGAAAGATGCGTAGTCCATGGGTAGTCCATGATCACCATGGAGGTCAGCTGCTGACTAAGTAGCCACTCTACAGGGCGCCCCGTCCATTTACGCGAGAAAACGCGTCTCGAACGCGACCTTGACTTGTTAGTCTGCCCGCATTTCTGAAATGTCCCGATAACAGTCAAGTCGCCAACGGGCCTGCCTCTGCGTACAATTCAATCACGACAACGAAATGCCGCACTCTATATCTTCAGAAGCGAAATCACCCAGTACCTCTGCCATCCCACAAGAAGCAATGGCCGATTCCCCTGTTCCGCCCAACGCTAGCCAGGCAACAGACGGTGATGTCGCCATGGCTGAGGCCGACGCTCCAGCAGTTGCTGCTCCAGAGGAGGAGAAGAAGGAAGTCAAACTGGACGACCTATTTGCGGATGTTGATTCCGATGAAGAATTTCCAAGCTCGAGGCCACAGGACACCCCATCGTCGAGTTCCCCAGAGATCGCCACTCCCCCTTCCCCAACGTGAGTTCTGCCTGACGATGTCTGTTGGGAGCCTGTTCCGCTAAAGCACGTTACAGAGACATCGCCGGCCTGAAAGCTTCGGATCCCGAGGTCATGCGCAGCTTTTACCAACGCCTCTTCCCTTGGAGATATCTCTTTCAGTGGCTCAATCACAGCCCAACGCCGACGAACGATTTCGGCCACAGAGAATTCGCCTTTACGTTGCAGAACGACGCATACCTTCGATACCAGTCCTTCGCCACACATGACCTGTGAGATTGCCCCGAATCGGTTATCAAAGTAACCGCTAATAGAGACAGCCTCCGGAAGGACGTCCTCCGCCTGATGCCCTCTCGTTTCGAAATCGGTCCCGTCTACAGCACGAACCCGCGCGACCGCAAGTCCCTTCGTAACGCAAGCGCCTTCAAGCCCCTCTCCAAAGAACTCTGCTTCGATATCGATTTGACAGACTACGACGAGATCAGAACGTGCTGTGACAAGGCCAATATCTGCAATAAGTGCTGGCAATTCATCACCATGGCGATTAAGGTCGTCGATGTCGCCCTGCGCGAAGATTTTGGCTTCAGGCACATCATGTGGGTATACTCCGGTCGAAGAGGTGCCCACGCGTGGGTGTGCGACAAGAAGGCGCGGACGATGGGCGACCAGATGAGGAGGTCCATCGCAGGGTACCTGGAGGTGATCAAGGGAGGTGCGCAGAGCGGCAAGAAGGTCAACCTGTGGCGGCCGCTGCACCCGCATCTTTCGTAAGAGGTCTGCCCGTTCAGCAGAGACGCTCGATGCTAACAGGCAGATAGTCGAAGTCTGGACATTCTCAAAGGCCACTTCCAAGAAGACGTCCTCGAAGCACAAGACCCGTGGGCTTCGCCAGAACGTGCCGAGCGCCTCCTCCAGCTCCTCCCGGACAAGCAACTCAACGAGTCCCTTCGCAAGAAGTGGGACGCTGCTCCAGGACGTCCCTCCATCTCCAAGTGGGCCGACATCGACACCGTCGCCAAGAGCGGCGCCAGCAAGAACCTCGACGCCAAGGCGCTCCTCGAGGCTAAGCAGGACATTGTGTTGGAGTACACGTACCCCCGTCTCGATATCGAGGTCAGCAAGAAATTGAACCATTTGCTCAAGTCGCCCTTTGTCGTGCACCCCGGCACTGGCCGGGTGTGCGTGCCAATCGACACGAAGAACCTCGAGGATTTTGATCCTCTCGGCGTTCCGACGGTGCAGAGCCTGCTGGCAGAGATTGACGCATGGAAGGGCGAAGATGATGGCGCGGAAGTGTCGCAGAAGACCGTACAAGACTGGGAGAAGACGAGCCTGAAGCCCTACGTGGAACAGTTCAGGTCGTTTGTCATTGGCCTGATGAAGGACGAGAGGGATGTCAAGGTGAAGCGTGAGAGGGAAGAGGACTCGATGGAATTCTGAGGACCATATTCGATACGACTTGCATGATGGGCGAACTAGGTTATTGGGCCGGTGTTTTTGTGTCTTTGCAACAGCAAATGGGGGTATTATTCTGATCTATATCGCCTTTCTCTTCTTTTTGACATTATGAAGCATTTGTCGTCTCCTGCGCCTTCGTCTCTTCCGGTACCGCTACGCTTTCGGTGATGGTCTGTTTCTCGTCCACATCCTCGTCATTCTCCTCCTCGAACCTGCTGTCCTCAACCTCGCCTTCCGCCACCGGGGTGCCGCCCACACTGCCGTCCTCGCCCTTGAGCTTCGCCTCCTTGCGCTTGGGAATCACGCTCAGGAAGGCCTCGGCCCAGTCGCCCGTCTCGAGCCACTTGAGCATTATCTCCACGACGTGGTTCGTAGCCAGGACGCGTCTGCTGGACAGGTTCATGAACTTGCCGATGGGCAATTTCGCCGTGCGGATACCCAATTCGCGCGCGCGGCGGTGGCAGAGGCCCTTTTCGCGGTTGCGGTCGACCAGTCCACCGATGACGTAGCTCACGCCGGGCTCGAGGCGGTCGAGGGTGTTGACCGAGTCGGAGGAGAGGTAGACGATATTTTTCAGTTCGTCCGCCGGTTCGGGTTCCGCGTCGGGACTGGGCTGGTTGTCGTACACATCGCGCGTAACGGCCGGCTTCTTGGTCTCGCCACCGGCCGTCGTGGATTTCAGCAGGTCAATCACCGTGCCTCCGCGGGGGCCCTTCATGACCTCGTCGGCGTCGCGCGCGGCCTCGACGAAGTTGCCCTCGACGAGCTTGACGCCCTTCCAGTGCAGGTGCTGGTTGCCGAGCGTCGTCTCGAAGCGCTGCTTGAGCAGGCCGCCGTAGGAGCTGACGTAGAGGTGGGCGCGGTAGGCGGCGCCGCGGTTGTCCGAGTAGCAGCGGGTGATTTGGCTCGCGAGGGAAATCTGCTCCTTTTCGAGCATGTACTTTTCAAAGTCGCAGTCGAGGATGAGGGAGACGGGGACCTGCACGGCGGGGGGCTTGGAGGCCTTCTTGCGGAGGGGGGCGATGGCCTCGGCGGGGTCGATGCCCTCGGCCTCGGCGGCTGCGACGGCGGCGGCGATGGTCTCGCGGCGGGCGACCTGGCGGTCGTGACGCTTCTCTTTGCGCTTGCGCTTGCGGTCTTCGCGGCCTTCTTCCCAGGCGGCCTTGCGCTTCATCTTGCGGAGCTGGTTCTTGGAGAGTTTGGCTTCTTCGGCTCCTCCCTCCGTGGCATCGGCGAATTCGGAGGCGTCTTCTGCGCTGGGATGCTGCTGCCGCTGCTCCTGTTGCTCGGATGGTTGTGTTGTGTCGGTGGGAGCTTCGGTTTGAAGTGACTGTTCGGCCCCGCCATTGGGTGTTGTTGATGCGTTAACGTCGCCATTGGCGGTCGCGAGAGGTACTGTTGCGTCAGGGTGCTCTGCGTCGGTCATCTCGAGGTCCTTGGACGGCCCATTGACGGGCTCGAATGTTGTGCTCGCCATGGCTGAGGTCGTGATGTTGATTTCGGCTGCAAAGTTTGGAAGTGGGGGACTTTTTTCCGTCGACGGTTTGCGATGGTTGACCTGCGGCCGTTGCGTAGCTGCCGCCAGACGAAAACGCGCTAATCCTGGTTGAGCCGATAGTGGGGGCTTACTGAGATGTAGCTTGAAGGTGCTGCTGATGCGATTTAGGGTGCGCCTGACAGGCGTTGCTCTACAGAGCATAATGCGACCGTCTCTGCTTTGTATTCAATGAAGAGTGCCCAAAGTGGACAATTTAAACGTCATATGCTGTACGATGGGCATATTTCTCAGGGAATGGAGATCTGAAGCTCAGTAATGAAACTGTGACCCCATTGAATCTTGGGATTGAGAACACTGGAAGCATGTTGAACCGCCAAAAAAACACCTGAGGGGCCCCTGTACTATGTAAGCCGCTGTAGCGAGACATTTCAAGCGGCAGAAAGGGCGGCGGTAAGTGAACCACACCTAATGCAGCTTAGCGCGGTCGCGTCTCTGCGCGTTTCTCGAGCAATTGAGACGCGCCACCGGAAACCACTTTAGCACCGCGCATGTCATGTCTGGAGAAGCTTCGGGTGCAGTCTTTGCTTGTTACACTTGTTTGACCCCCAAAGTCATTATTCTTCTTGCTTGTCCATTTTGTAGCGTTTCACCCATTTCAAGATGTCTTCACGACCCGAGTTGAAGGTATGTCTACTCAGCTGTCCTCTCTAGCGTGAGTCCGCTAATGCGTCAACAGGTCGACGACGAGCATGGCTTCATCCGCTTTTTCAAATCCCTTCCCACCGTCCATGAAGACACCGTCCGCATATTCGATCGAGGCGACTGGTACACTGCACATGGCGAAGATGCCAACTTCATCGCCCGCACGGTAGGCTCTGCGAGACTTGGCAGATACCTTCTCAACTGACACCTCGCAGGTTTACAAGACGACCTCCGTTGTGAGGACCCTCGGCCGAGACGAGAAGACGGGGCTTTCCTCCGTGACCATGACCGTCACCGTATTTCGACAATTCCTTCGCGAAGCCCTCTTCAAGCTCGGGAAGAGGATAGAGATATGGGAGAGCACTGGCGGCCGCATGAACTGGAAGATTGTCAAGCAGGCATCGCCGGGCAACCTGCAGGATGTCGAGGAGGACCTGGGTGGGCAGATCGAGTCCGCACCAATGATTCTGGCCGTGAAGATCTCCACCAAGACTTCCGAGGCAAGGAGCGTGGGCGTGTGCTTTGCGGACGCCAGCGTGCGAGAGCTCGGAGTCAGCGAGTTTCTCGACAATGACCTCTTCTCCAACTTCGAGGCCCTGCTTATCCAGCTGGGAGTGAGGGAGTGTCTTGTTCAGATGGACAAGGTCGACAAGAACAAGGACCCCGATGTGACCAAGCTGAAGCAAATCATCACCAACTGTGGTGTTGCCATGTCGGAGCGTTCGAGTGCCGAGTTCGGCACCAAAGACATCGAGCAAGACCTGACACGCCTGCTGAAGGATGAGCGCGCGACGACACTCCTCCCCCAAACCGACCTGAAGCTTGCCATGGGCTCCGCTGCGGCACTTATCAAGTACCTCGGCGTGCTCCACGATCCATCAAATTTTGGCCAGTACCAGCTCTACCAGCACGACCTTTCCCAGTTTATGAAGCTGGATGCGGCGGCTTTGAAGGCTCTCAACCTGATGCCGGGTGCTAGAGATGGCGCCAAAACGATGAGTCTATATGGCCTGCTGAACCACTGCAAGACACCGGTCGGCAGCAGGTTGCTATCGCAATGGTTGAAGCAGCCTCTCATGAACAAAGAGGAGATCGAGAAGCGCCAGCAGCTTGTGGAGGCGTTCGTCCACGATACCGAGCTGAGACAGACCATGCAAGAGGAGCATCTGCGCTCGGTGCCAGATCTGTACCGTCTGGCAAAGCGCTTCCAGAGAAGCAAGGCCAACCTCGAGGATGTCGTCCGCGCGTACCAGGTCATCATCAGGTTACCTGGTTTCCTAGGCACGCTTGAAGGCGTCATGGACGAGCAGTACAAAGACCCCTTGGACGAAACATACACCGCACCTCTTCGCCAGCTCGCCGATAGTCTCGCGAAGCTTGCGGAGATGGTCGAGACCACAGTCGACCTTGACGCGTTGGACAACCACGAGTACATCATCAAGCCCGAATTTGACGACAGTCTAAGAATCATCCGCAAGAAGCTGGACAAGCTGAAGAGAGACATCGAACAGGAGTTCCAGAACTCAGCCCAGGATCTGAGGCAAGAAGTCGGCAAGAAGATTTTCCTCGAGAACCACAAGGTCCACGGCTACTGCATGCGCCTCACGAGACAGGAAGCTGGTGCCATCCGCAACAAGTCCGGCTACCAAGAATGCTCGACGCAGAAGAACGGAGTCTACTTCACCACCAGAACCCTCCAGAGCCTCCGCCGCGAGTTTGACCAACTCTCGCAGAACTATAACCGCACGCAGAGCAGCCTCGTCAGCGAAGTCGTCGGCGTCGCCGCGTCGTACTCCCCCGTCCTCGAGAAGCTCGCCGGTGTGCTGGCGCATCTGGATGTCATCGTTTCCTTTGCGCACTGCTCCGTTCACGCCCCATCAGAGTATGTCCGTCCTACGATCCACGATCGCGGCGAAGGACAGACTATTCTCAAGGAGTCGCGCCACCCTTGTCTGGAAATGCAGGACGACGTGCAGTTCATCACGAACGACGTTTCGCTGACGAGAGACAAGTCGTCCTTCCTCATTATCACGGGACCCAACATGGGCGGAAAGTCGACGTACATCCGGCAGATTGGCGTCATTGCCCTCATGGCGCAGATTGGCTGCTTCGTGCCGTGCACCGAGGCTGAACTGACCATCTTTGACTCCATTTTGGCGCGTGTGGGTGCGAGCGACTCTCAGCTGAAGGGCGTGTCCACCTTTATGGCCGAGATGCTCGAGACGGCCAACATTCTCAAGTCAGCCACGGCAGAGTCGCTCATCATTATTGATGAATTGGGCCGAGGTACTTCGACATATGACGGTTTTGGACTCGCGTGGGCCATATCAGAGCACATTATCAAGGAAATTGGCTGCTTCGCCATGTTCGCGACGCATTTCCACGAGCTCACCGCGCTAGCCAAGGAGTTCCCCCAGGTTCACAACCTCCACGTCGCAGCACACATTAGCGGTGGTGGCGACGCCGAGGACAGCAAGCGGGAGGTGACGCTGTTATACAAGGTCCAGGACGGCGTCTGTGACCAGAGTTTCGGCATCCACGTGGCGGAACTCGTGCGGTTCCCCGACAAGGTTGTCCGCATGGCGAAGCGCAAGGCCGACGAGCTCGAGGACTTCACGTCCAAGCACGAGGACCTCGGGCTCAAGTACAGCAAGACGGACATGGAGGAGGGCAGCGCCATGTTGAAGGAGGTTCTGCTCAAGTGGAAGGCCGAGGTCGCCGAGGGCTCGCTGAGTAAGGAGGAGATGGTGGCCAAGTTGAAGGGGTTGGTCATGGCGGACGAGAAGTTATTGGCGAATCCCTTTTTCCAGTCGGTCAGGACTTTGTAAGGGTTCATCTTGCTCATGGGATTTGGGGATTCATGCACGGCGTTTGGGATGGATGGGCTTGCAAGTGTACTATGGGCTTCCTCAAGCTACGGATGAGCTACATCGGATTGCATGTAGAAAAAGAAAGTTTTAAACGAGCTGGGACATAACCACGTACGGATGTCCGATCTAGTTTGAGCAAGTTAGAAATGCGATCCAAAAGCGTGCTGATAAAGTAGAATGGATTTGACAACATCAGACAATGATAGAACGGTGATGTTTCGAATCATAAAAAATATTCATAAACAGCCTCTGAAGCTAGGGTATCATCATAGAGGGAAGGGGTTTGCGGAGGGAAGGGGATCTTACCAGTCGGCCCAGAAATCGTTTGTTTCGTTTGAGGTGGTGGTCATGTGACGGGGGAAAAGACAATCTGGAGCGAATGGTTAGCATTACATTCAATCCGACAGCAGGTGGTCTGAACTCTTTTTGAGTGGTGCTTGGGAGAGTCAGGAAGTGATAGAACGGTGAAGATTTCGAATCATGTTGTTTCGAAGAAAAATCATAAACAGCCTCTGAAGCTAGTTTTCATCATATGGTGGCAATGGGGGTGAGGCAGGAGAACATGACTTACTATTGGCACGAAGTTCCCGGCGGCTTCGAAGGCAAACCCCGACATTGTGGTCTAATAGATATGTAAGCAAGCATTTCACATCGATGATTCAAACGGTGGGTGTCGAGGGTGAAGATCAGAAAGTGATAGAACGGTGATGGGTCGAATCATGATAAAATTCATAAACAGCCTCTGAAGCTAGGGTTCATCATGCAAAAGGGAGACAAGGCGGCGAGAGGTTGTCTGCGTACCTTCTGATTTTTCTGGCAACTTCGCAGCTACGGCGACCGAGCGCTGGCTTAAGGGGACATGTCAGTAAGTAGAACCAACGCGCGAAGCACAGGAGAGTAAAAGACGGGTTGAAATATCAGACAATGATAGAACGGTAAAGGTTTGAATCATGAAGATCATAAACAGCCTCTGAAGCTAATAGTATCATCATACAAGGGTGGAGGACGGGAGGTGAAGTCGACTTACCGAGTTGACGAGCGGCTCAGGATGGGTGACGTTCCCGCTTCCTGCGTGATGATGAATCTGGGTTGGCGAGTTAGTGCCTGTGGAGCAAAAAGCTGCCAGCGAGTTATTGTGTTGGGGTGTTGGTATCAGACAAATGATAGAAAGGTGATGTTTCGAATCATGATTGATCATAAACAGCCTCTGAAGCTAAGGTATCATCACGATGGTAAGGGGTTAAGACGCTGAACAGACTTACCTCAGGGGGTACATTCTTGCCGGGCTGCAAAATACTGGTCGATGGATCGTGATGCTTTGTCTACTGAACTTGTAGTTGTTAGCGTCGTGGTTGCAAGAGGTACAGGCGAGAACAGCGAGTTCAGAAAGCAAATGTCAGACAGAAGATAGAACGGTGATGTTTCGAATCATGAAAAAAATTCATAAACAGCCTCTGAAGCTAAGGTATCATCATGAAAAAAGCAGAAATTAGTACGGCAGACATACTTACTTCGTAGATGAGGTTGCCACGCTAGGTCCAAGTCTTGGCAAGTTCGATGCACGCTGTCCGAGCTACATTGTCAGCCTATGCTTTGAAGGAGAGACATTATAATAAGATGGAGTGAGAGCCAGTCTCAGAAAAATGATAGAATGGTGATGGTTCGAATCATAAAGAAATTTTCATAAACAGCCTCTGAAGCTAGTTTATCATCATCAAGGCAGATTCAGTTATCGCGTTGCTAAACGTACCATTGCTGTGTCGCAGTCTGTAGTGCGTCGTGGGAGACAAGCACACATCACGCGAAGTTCAGGCGAAGAACTAGCTCAGAGAGCATTGGAAAAAATAGTACAGTTTCCATTCCTCTAGCCGATGAGATTCCTCTTCTGTTGCCCACGATCTCCTCTCGCGGGCCTGTTGTGTATGTACAAACGGGTAAGGGAAAAGAGCATTGTCTCCGCCGGGGCGCGGGTGGGATTCGTTGTTGTGTGGTTGGTGCGTGTTTTTGGGGTTGTGCTTCTTTCTTGCTTTCTTTACTCGACGGTCGCCTTGACGGGGTTGATCTCGACTCCGTACTTCTCCTTGAGTCTCTCGCGTCTCCGCTCCTCGTAACCGGGTGGCCGGATACCTGTATCGTGTCAGCCTCGACGGATTGTAGACCAGCTGGGTCCCTGTGTGGTGTGAGGGGGGCGTACCTCTGCCCTCGCCAATCTCTGCAATCGTCTCTTCGATCGGACGCCTCTTGTTCTCGCGCATGGCGATCTTGGTATCGAAATCGTCCTCGTCTAACCTGTCTGTCCATCCCCTGAGGCGTCCGCCAGTGACGCTGAGGACTCCCTGCCATGCGGCGAAGCCGGCGCCGAGACCGAGAACGACGGGCATCTTCTTGGCTGTCGCGTTGTGAGTATCGTGCCATGAAGAATTGGAAGGGAGAGTCGTCCGTACTGGTCAGTCCAAGAATGGAACCGGCCACGAAGCCAGCGGTTGCAGTGTTCCAGGCATCGTCCTTTTCCCTAAGGTTGGCCATAGCCGTCTGGGTGAATCCATATGCGCCACCACCGATCGCTGTTGTGTCCTCCCGTCAGCCATGGGTCCAATTGAGTTCATACACATGTTCCAACAGTTGCTCGGGGGTTTGTGAGGGCGTACTCATAACGGCGATAATGCCTCCGCTGCGGGTGAAGACGGACATGGCGCCCAAATTCTGCTTCTGAAGGGCATTCTGGACGGCGGCCAGCAGGAAACCGGTGCTACCTAGGGCAGCAGCGGCGGTGATGCCAGACTTGATGGCATCCTTGCGGTGGAAGTCGTCGTCGCCGGCCATGGTTGGTTCGAGGGGCTGCGGGCCAAACACTCAATTAAAGCAGACAATCGTTGGTGTGGGATGTTGCGGAAGTTTGATGTCGACTCGAAGCTCCACGGCAAGGTTGCTCCACACTGGTTGTGAGGTCACGTGGAATGTGTCGGTGGATAGCCAATCGGAGGCCGGACAAAGGTCAACTCCAACGATACTTGCTTGGCTGGTGCGTTTGCCATTGGGAAAAAAGCGAGCTTTGCTCGGCTCGAGCTCTTGGACTTGAAAAGTCACCTACTTGCTTCATTCTATGTACATCTTGCATTCTTTGCTAGTTAGCATGCAACATCGTGTTGTGCTTGTCAACGAAGCCAGACTACTACTTATGTAATCAAGACCTGTCGCAAGCGCCACCTGCCGACACCGAGAATTCACCTCATAGATCACGTGCAGCTCATCCTCTTGATTTCGTTTCTTACCTTGACCCCTGTGTCAGGCGCCACATCCTTGTGTTCCATGTGATTCTAGCCATGACTTCATGCCGGTGCAAGGACAGGGTCCTGTAGTGTATGGCAAGAGCAAGGCTTTGGAAGCTGTAAGTGTTCCTAAGCCCAAATCAGACCAGCAATTCCAGGCCTCTCCAAGTGTAATAGAAGAATTCACTCAACATTCAGGCATAAATAAGTACGTAGTAGCACCACGCTCCAGCCCCAGCTACGTCAGCTGTGGCGCTGTAGTGTGCACTAGAGCTGCAGGTAGTCACCTCTACCTTATTCGTACCTCAGCAATCGATTTTATCAAAGTTGGAGGTGTAAACTAGCTCTTGTTGTGTCGATAGTTTCGTCCTTGGCCTTTGCCACCATTTGCTATTCTATCACGGTCCTTTTATTGTCGCTTTGCGTCGTCGTCGTATTGCAACGTGTGGCAAGCCCAGTTACTGCTTAGTAACCTTGATAGGCACTACGAATACCTACTACGTACACACGCATCCACGTCTACCCCGCCACACCTGCGTTACCTCTAGAAGCTCACACTCACCCACACTACCTGCCTGACCTCGCCTTACCTTACGTCCGTTGCTTTACTTCTAGGTCGTTCCTGTTACGTATCTGAAAGTTGGCTTCACGCATGCACTTTCAGCCTTCCCATCACAGATTTTGTTTGTCCCTTTACCTTGTCTTCTTCTTAAGATACCCCCACAACCCAAACACAGTCTTCGAGTAGCTGTCCGCCGTCTTCGCATTCGTCATCGCCGACCGTCGTCGTTTTTCGCAGCATTCGCCAGACATCCCAACCTACCGAAACAATTCGAAAGGCTGCGCCAAGCGCAGAAACGCGAACCTACCCTTACTCTCTCCTACTCCGTACGAACACGTCAACTATTGTCTTTCAAGCCTTTACCGAACACCATGGCGAACCACGACTCGCCACCCACGACTCAACACTGGGAAGGCCCCTCACCCGCCAGCATCGATATTCAGATCAAGGATAGCATGGTGGGAAAGTCGGGCAGACTGGCTCCCAGATGGGTGTATGATCTGTTAAACTCCGAGTTGGACGTTGGCTCGTTCGCCAACATTCAGTGGGATACTACTGCCCGCTGCAGCCGAAAGGCATCGATACATACATTGATCCTGGTTGGCAACCAGAGTACTGCAGAGGCTCGCAACCCCGGCATCCTCTCGTGTGTCTGCACCACTTGCGACTTCCACTTCCTCATCAGAACCGCCTGGGATCCTGACCGCCTGATCAACCTCTGTCAACCTCGTCCCATCCATTTTCCACCCAAGGACAACGATTTCTATCTGCACCACTTGGTCAACGTCAACTACCCAGCTCATGGCCGCGACTTCGTCCCCGAATATCACCCCTCCATCCGAGACTCGCATCCCTGCGTCGAACACTTTGCCTGTTCTGCCCCTCGCTGCACCTTCAGGGTGACCCTCGAAATATCACGCCCTCGCCTCAAGCGCGAGTGGGTGCAGCTGCTCGTCGATCAACAACGCATTCTGGATAATCTGTCAAGGGCAAGGAGGATTTCCCCAGAGCGGTTCGCAGACGCGAGGGATGACTGGTCGAACAGCGCCCCTCCGACGCTGAACACGTATCTCAGAGATCTGCTTGACAGACCCAACCCGCGGAGCATCTCTCAACGTAACAAACGTTTCCAGGTCGTCTTCGGGGAGGAGTGCTATGCCATCTTCGAGGCGCTTCAGTTCACAGAGGAGGCGCTCGACAAGGAAGGGGTATTGGAGCCTTTCTACGTCCCCCCAGAAGTCGAGACCCCTACCCCCGGTATGCCCACGAAGCTGCATACGTTACGGGCTTACGTGGAAGACATGCAAGCTGAGGTCAACAGTCTGATACTTCGGATCAACAGAGGCGTCGATCAACGAGTCAGCGTGGACAGTCGTGTTCGCAAGGAGCTGCAATGCCTGGACTATCCAGAAAGCAGAGTTTCCCCCCGTCCGTTGGATGCTCACAAAGTTCTCGGCGTTTTGCCCGACTTCGACAAGGCACTAATCTTTTACGCATACAACCGTCAGTCTGCCATCTGCGAGCAGCGTCGTGCAGACTTTGTCCAAGCACTACGAGACATCGCACAGGAGACATCAGACGATGACTTCCAAACGCGCGCTATTCAGGAGCTTACCATTGTCGAGAGACTACCCACAGCAGGCGCGAGCGTCTATGGTGCCGTTGATGAGCTACAACAACAAGCGTACTCATTCTTCAGCCTACAGCATACCGCCAGCGATGATGAGGTTATCAAAGCGTACAACAACAAAATATTCCATTCACCCTCTCAGGCTGACGCAGCCAAAGCCATGATTGAGATGATTGGGCGCCACAGGTCCAGCGATCGGATCTATAATTACGCCAGCGGTCCGATGGACGTAGCCTCAGCCTATCGCGTTTTGGAGGCTGATCCAGATTGGGATGACAACACTATCGGCATGTTGTGCAGTGTTAAGCTGAATCAGAATCTCGACAAGAAGGCTACCATGGCACAAGCAGTGGAGGCGTTGAAGGTCATTGCCAGTGATAGGAACAGTGACGGATTGCGCCAAATGGCGCTCACCAATGAGACTTCATTCGACCAGGCCGAGGGCACAGTCACCGTCGTCGACGAAGTTAAGCATCGTCTTGATCTACCAGCTGGGCTGGAGAATATCGGCAACACATGCTATTTGAACAGCATCCTTCAATATCTTAGGACGATCATCCCCATCCGAACATTGCTCGCCCAGTATCCCAGCTATCAGCTTGGCCAAGGTGACGAGGAGGTCGCCGGCAGACGCATTGGCGGCAACAAACTTAAGATCGAGACTGCCGAGGCTGTCATTGCACGAATATGTGAGTCAGTGTATCTTGGTTCCTGTGCATCTGCTTACTATCTTTAGTCGTCGAAGAGCTCGGAATCCTGATGGATAACCTCGACAACACCAAAGACACTGCCATCCGACCATCTCAGCGCCTAGCTAACGCCGTTTTGCTCCCAACTAACCAGATCGACCAAGAGTCGTACGCTGTCGATGCCAGGGCACGAACCCACGAGGTTATGGGCGCGCAATTCCCCCTGCCGCCGCCGCCGCTGCCAGCCCGCCCTGCCCCCGTGCCTCCGGCTAAGGACGTTGATCACGTGGAGCACCTGGAGGACGTTAACATGGTCAATGTGACCGTTGATCCCGTCTCGGAGTCCGCCAGCAGTGTAAGTTCGCAAACCTTGGTCTTCTCAGATGACAAGACGGACTTCGGTCCGATGGATCTCGGAGAGGGAAGAAGCGGTGCAGCGGAGGGAAAGACCGACATCAGCCTTGTGCCCGATGCCAGTGATGTACCTGATCTTGTTAAGGACAAGGACACTGAGATGACCGGCACTGAGGGCAGCTCCGAAGTTGCCGCCCTTTCTGTTGAGCAGCGAGTGCTCAAGGCCCTCGAGACCCAGAAACGCTCATCGGGTACTGACCAACAAGACGTGGAAGAGGTGATGGGGAGCATCATCAACCGCCTCCAGGCAGCCATTCGACCATCAAGGGTAGATGCCGACGGCATTCAGTGGGAGCAGATTATGGACACATTCTACGTCGAGTTGACCAATCACACGAAGATGCCCAGCCAAGAAAAGTTCACTGCGGATTCTACGTTGGAGCGAGCCATCACTGCGTATCCCGCCGAGACCGGACCTAGCACCATCCACGAAGGCCTCAGTCGGAATTTCGACCTTCAACGGGTCGCCGCAGAGAAGGGAGGGGACATCATGAGATTCACATCAATCAAAAAGCTCCCGCCGATTCTCCATGTGCTCATCCAGCGAACGAAGAACGACGGTCGGAAGAACATGAATCCTGTCGAGGTGTCCGAGATGCTCTACCTCGACAGATACATGGACACGCCAGAGGATCCAATGTTTTCCAAGCTAAGACAGAAAGGCTGGGCTCTGCAGAGCCGCCTGGAACAGCTGGGCGGCATCCCCCAGACCACTGAGGAGGACGCTCAGATCATTGATGGTCTATTGCATGACTTTGTCTACGTGGAAAATCCGGAAGAAGAGACGACCGATTCACTTCTGTCCGGTCAGCCGTCTTCATCTTTGAGCTTTGCGGGGGAAGAAGCCACCTTGTCAACATATACTCCTCAGTCAGAGCCGACTTTCGAGAAGATTGATGCTCCCGCAAAGCCAGAGTCGACTGTGGCTAACCGCCAACAGATCAGATCAATGCGCGAAGACGAAGTCATGCTGCACAGGTCGAATTTGGACGAACTGTTCTCCCAGCACAAGCATCAAGCGTACCGTCTGCATGCAGTCATTTGCCACAGCGGTCAGCTCAACGCTGGCCACTACTGGGTTTGGATTCACGACTTTGAGGCCGCCATCTGGCGCAAGTACAACGACGGGACAGTCACTGAGAATGCCGATACGAAGAATGTGCTGAGGACGCTCAACAGTAACGGCGACCCATACTACCTCTGCTACGTGCAAGACCAAAAGCTTGACCTTGTTCGGTGTCCTAAGCGCAATCAGGCAAGCGCAGATTCGGACGGTGATATCGACCTGATAGACATTGCCGAGGCCAACCGCGATGATTAGGATCAGATGGAGGCCAATGACAATACACTCGGTCGGAGCCTGGCCAACTGCCACAATGAGGACCAGATCGAGGCCGAGGCCGATGCCGACTCACTCGTTCGGATCCTGGCCTATCGCGATGCCAGTAATAAGGTCCAAGCCCAGGCCGACCGCGATGATCAGGATCGACCCGAAGCCACTCTAGATCACTAGGATCAGATTGAGACCTACGGCCATTATCTTTACGCCGAACTTGGTTTTATCTTGGGCAACCCAGACATGCAGGATCGGATGATGCAAAGCTGCCAGGACACGCTAATGTGAACAGGGGGGGTCGGGGTTGAGAGGAGGAATGTAGAGTAGTAATACATCAATGTATCACCAGTCAGTACCCATGTGTCTGCCGTGCTTCCACAACGCCGTCAACCGTCTTTATTGTCGTTGTCTGTGTTGCCATCGGCGTCGCCTTCATCGGCGTCGCTGTCGTCTTAGATCTCCATAATGTTACATGAAACTCTGATCAGTATCTCCAGCCGTTGTCGGTAAACACCTATACCCCGGAACACTAAGGATAGTGCTTACTCAGATCATCGATCTGCCGTTACTAGTAATCACCATAGCCTCATCGACAGACATGAATGGCTCCCTCTTCAGGAGAGTACAGACTCCTGAAAAGAGTAGATGCACGACACGGATCATCGACGGTCTTCTGACCAGAGAAATACTGCCGTTTCAGGCAAAAAGTGATGCCTCCTCACGGGATTGAACCGTGGACCTTCTCATCAGCTATATATACCGCAGAGGTACGAGTGAGACGCTCTACCACTGAGCCAAAGAGGCGATGAGCCAGTCTTGTTGAGGGTGGGATGCGCAAGCTAATCTCCGCACCATCCAGGGCCCACGATGCTGCGGATATCAGCGGCGATATGACAAGACCACCAATTTGTCGGGTCAATTCTACTCTAACTAGTATGAGGAAGCGCAGTCTACGCGAATTGCGTTCACTAGCTTTCTATTATTTCTAATATGTGTTGCGGCTGCTGTTTAGCAACACGCACGGTTCAGGGAAAGACATTGGTAGCCAACAACTGTCACATGTGTTGTTGCAATGGGGCCGTTGCCGTCGCTCTTCCGAAGGGTATCCGGTTGACATCGAGGCCCCCTTGCTTAGCCACAAACCTCGAATGGTAAAACCTAGCCAGGTAGTAGCTCGAGAATACAAAATATCAAGACGCTCTCGCTGATCCTGACTCAGGAAGCCCAGTCCTCAATCTTCTGATACTGCCCTTGCTCTTCCAATGCAAACGTTGCGGGAAACGTGCTAGAGCTACGAACTTAGAGACTCTGTGGATAATTTATTCCATGGATACACATGAAATGACCGAGATGGATGAGGAAGCTGTACGCAATCCAGCAGCATGAACCTTTCACAGACCGTGGGGCTTATGATGACGTCGCTTGTCGTGACCTCGGAGAATACCTCCCGGGTTTTTAAGTCCAGCAGGCTTGCTGTTAAAGCTACGCGTATCGCGCTGGCGGTTCTTGGGAGGACAAGAGAATCTATTTCATAAAGGCAAAATACACATTTCCCACCCCCACCCCCACCTCACCATACCATAGCCGCAGGTGTTTAACAGACAAAAAATCTGTCCCACCTAGATCCAGATTAAATAGTTCTCCTGAACACTCTGGTAACCATCCGCCTTCTGCCGCTGACCATGTGTTGGCATCGTGTATGACATCACGCGCCAGATGCACCCGAGAACATGACGGGTCCTCCAGTTAAGAGAACCAAAGTACAGGGGCAGGTGTAGTCTGATGCCGGGAAAGGGGGTTGGACGTTGTCTATCAGTTCGGGTTTCTGGGAGGCAAGGATGCGGGGTTTCGGCCACAGGGCAGCGTGGAGATGGGAGGAACTCGGAAGAGGCTGGAGCATTATCAGATTTATGGAATACCTCTTTCGAGTCGTATACTATGGCATGGTTCACGGAAGGAAATATGTCATTCTCAAAGATTAAGAGCCATGGTTGTCGTGTTCATCGAACCGCATAATCACATTGAGTTTCCTCATTGTACCCGAAGTTCCATCGACCTCAACTCCTACGATATGAAAAGAAATGGGAATTTGGATGATTGTCAAAAGGAACCGGGAAAACATGTAACAGTTGTCATGTTCTATCGAGGCATTTTCTGATCTCGCCCCGACTCGCTCCTCAGTAGTCTCTCGTCACGTCGCCTTGCTCGTCGTCTCCATCCTTGATCGGGATCGGCGCGGGAGGTTGCGGGGTCTGGGGTTTGTGGCTCGGGTAGGACGCCATTGTCAGTGCCGTGATTTGTGGCGACTTCTGATTCATTAGCATCATCCCATGGTCGTCACCTCCCGTTACAATGACTCCGGGTCCTGCGTACCTGGAATCCAAGCTGCTCGTGTGTCTGATGTGATAGTCCGCAGTGGCAGAAAGAACAAATGACGGCGTTTGCTGGAATAGTTTTGTGAGGTGTCATGGGAAAGTATATATGCACAATCAAAGAGTTGGGGATGGTCCTAGGATCGGCGGCAGACGTGACGTCAGGCCACCATGATGTAGGAGTGCGACAACAGGCCTGGGTATTGATCTGACTGGAGTACGGCCGCAGCTTGAACTACGTGGAGGGGGTCTTGTGGTTTAACGCGGTCTTGACCTTACGGCCGGCTGATTGGACTGCGACTGAAGGTTTACTTGAGTGAAGTCACGAGAACATGGCTCGGCAGCTGGGCAGTCGGGCTGTGCTAAAGTAGCCTGCGGATCCTGCGGATGGTGGGATCGAGTTTCAAAGGCGTCGACTTCGCATCAGATAAGCTTTTGTTGGACGTCGTGCCGCGAAAAGCGTCGGGTCAGGTTCCAGACCGACTGATGAAGCTGGGTTACGCGGCTCGATACCACCAGTTCCTAGCCGCCCAGGAAAGGACGCTTGGTCAAGGCGGGGTAAAGAAGAGAATGCCAACGCCGCGAAAGGTGGTTTAAAGTTATGCTTTCGTTTTGACAGATGGCCAACGCTTTCCCAGTTGAGGGCCTGGTAACCGATTGACAGAGCGAGTTGAGCATCGCCGAGAGAATCAGCTCGGCCGAGCGCGTGCTGGACGTCGTCACTCGACCTCAGCAAAGTGCATGTTCTCACAATACCAAGCTAGGCACGGAAAGATGTTGCACGCCGACCCCTCTCCGGCCGGTGGACCCCTGGCCGTCCCGGGGCCGTCCCGCATACGAAATGCATGCGGCACAGCTGTCAGATTCCAGCATCGAAACCTTGTATTCTTCAAGGCCCACCGCCGAGAGATGCGTGACAAACTCAGACACAGGGCATTCGGCGAAGAGCGAAGCAGTCCGGTCCTCTTTATATCCGACTTTGCGGCCAGAAGAATACGCTTTTCCGCGCGCAAGTTCGGCTAGCGTCTGCAGCAATCTGTTTTGGGAAGGCAAGTCAGATGAGCTGACAACCTACAAGTACACGTTGCGTCTGAGGGATTCGGACGACAGGCTCCAGTACACGGGTCTGCACGTTAGCTGCATATGACAAGGAGTTTAACAGTCTGTGGCCTTTGCTGAAGCCGGACCGAGAGACAATCCGCCGATGCGCCGATGGCGCGAAAAAAAAACGTTCCCAGCTTCAACTGGGCCTTGAACCCACGGTACGTTTTGACGAGGCAGGCGTATCAAGCCCGTCGATCCTTGTGCTGGCACAGCGCATACTTCCTTGAACTGAGGAGAATTCGCGTCTCTTCTCACATACATAGTATGGTCTGCAGGGCCTCTGGCTCTTCGTTGCGTCGTTTCGGGCGGCAATCCCACCACTTCGAAGCCGACATTTGTAAACCTCCTGGACGCCTGGTAGCCTGGCACATCGCTCCCTCTTCGCCAATGGCGGGGCGGCTCACGGTAAAACATTCTCAGACGAGGGGAATTCCAGCTTGTTTGCGACAGGACGATCACGTGCGGAACGTCCCCCAGCCTTGAGCAACCCGAGCCTGCAAAGTCCGAACTGGCATTTGACTTGAGGTGGGCGTCGTTACAGAGCGCAGAAGCGCAGAAGCGCAGAAGAGGTGATCTGTCAGAAAGGCGGCATGTGCTCGAGTCTCGATTCAGGTCATATCTTCGACTGCATGGAAGTTCCAAGCTTCTCTGTCGGTCGGTCGGTCAGTCGGTAGGTCGGTCGGGGCTGGGGTCCTAGCTTCCGTAGTCAGTGGGGTGATGTCTGCAGGATTGACACTCGGCGGGGTCTGGCAGCTTGTCAGTCAAGAATGCAGGGGTGCCAGATATAGTATAGCGTAGGGCAGAAGTGGCGCGCTACGACGCGTTGCCATGATCTGCTTGCGTGCGACGATCCAGACTCGTCCAGCAGCAATCAGCTGCTTTTAGATTTGGACGAGGAGCCGGCCGGGTTCCGCGTCGGTTGCTGGCCACTGCGCATGGTACGCGGTGCGCCGAAGGGCAGGGTGGACACGACCTAGCAAGACGACAAGAAAACGTTCCGGGGGCGACCATGCCGTCGGCTGGTTGGAAGAGTAAACGACGGGGGCATTGGATAATTGCTATCGTGGTCTGCTTTCTGGTGAGCCGTGACCAGGTGCGGCGTTGGATGCGAAAGGAAACTTGGTACGAAGAACAAACCGAGGCGGTGCAATTGTAGGCGACTAGATACCATGGGATAGAGTGATCGGACGAAGATGCTGCTTCTTCGACGGCCAAAGGAGACGACAATTCCGTGATGGAGTTGACGGCAAGTCCGGCAGTCCGGGCAGAGCCTCCCGTCCCGAGTCCACTCATGGCGAGTGACCTCACTGTCTCAAAGTGCTTGTCGCTATAGCAAAGGGACGAACATGGTAAATCGCCTCGTGCTAGAGGTAGAGAGAGAGGTAGGTGAAGTGCCTCGTCAGTCGGTCTTTCCAAATGTCTCATTGCCCATCTCAATGCACCTTCCTTGGGGTCTGATTCTATCTGGTACTGTGCGGTTCCGTCTGTTAACGAGCCGCGGAAACAGCAGACTAAGGTACCTAGGCACCCGGGCACCTGCCCTGCCTTGATCGTTCTTGCAGTGAAAGTCCTTTTCTCTCCGTCATAAGATTATGCTTGTGGTGACCGTTTCATCTAACGGATGTCAAGCCGTTCACCCATTAGAAACGATACATCGATCGTTAATTACTGTACGGATGATGCTCTGTTTTGCCTACCTAACACACACTGTCACCGTCCAAACTTGGTCCGTTCTATAGTTAATCATCACCACCACAATCGCTTACTCAGAGCACAACCACCCGGAATGCAAGCAACGGCCACAAAGCTGCGCCAGAGCACCAGTCTTCCATCTCCGATCAATGAGACGCAGAGTAGTCAAGCAGAATGACACGAGGTTACCGACGTGGGGCGTAAGGTGACGTCGCTTGCATGTTGGTCGTTGCCATGCCATGGCCGCACCGCAGTCGACAGCGCTTTCAGAAAATCAGACCACCTTTTCTACCCACGCAAAACCGCGCAGATGAACGTCATCCGCCACCTTGGACCAAGCAACAGGCAACGGTCCGATACAATTGCTCAGACCATTCTTCGTACCCTATCCACTACACTGCGCTGTACCCTCTCGACCCTGTACGGATGCTTCAGCTTGCGGTCAACGTTTCTCGTGGATCACCCCCACGTTGCCAGCCCATTGGGCCCTTCCCGGGTCTCATCTCCTATCATGTCGTCCAAGTGTCCGCTGCCATGCCACGCCATTCCTCCAGAAACGACTCGAGACGCTCTGGGGAGAAAATTCAACGCTGCCCGTGGAGAAGTGATGCCCCGGTTAGCATGTCAAGCTGCAGCAATCACAGCCTCTACCGCCCACCCTGGTCGTGCCCGTCAACATGGGCTGATGGCTCCTGGACCTGCGTCGCGCTGGCTGTCGCCTGTTTCCAAATCAGATCAGCAAGATGAGTCTGGGCATCGCTCCCGAATCTGGTCTGAGGTGCTCGTCCTCGTCCGGCCTCTGGGCAACGGGATGGTGCCTCATGTCCCCTCTGGTTCGCTCTTCGCTCTCGTGTATGGCCTCGACAGAGGGGTATAAAGACCAAGCCCTCTCGAGTCACATTCGTGCTCTATCTTCTCACTCAGCCCACCATCATCAAGGCATCCTGGCCTAAAATCACTTATCCACCATTGCCACCACGCTCTACACATCAACCTCCGTCTCGGTCATGAGCGACAAGGAGGTCGAGTCCATCAGCCCCTATGGCCCCGCGAGGTCAACAGTAAAGGGGGAGCCCCTTTCCGAGGAAGAGATCAAACAGTACAATGACTTCTGGAAGGCTAGCTTATACCTGTCTCTGGGCATGATCTACCTAAAGGAAAATCCTCTCCTCAAAGAGCCCCTCAAGGTCGAGCACCTGAAGTTGAGGTTACTCGGTCACTTCGGCTCCGCTCCGGGCCAGATCTTCACCTGGATGCACTTCAACCGCCTCATCAAGAAGTACGACCTCGACTCCATCTTCATCTCCGGCCCCGGCCACGGTGCCCCGGCCGTCCTCTCCCAGTCCTACCTCGAAGGTGTCTACTCGGAAGTTTACCCAGAGAAGTCCGAGGACGAGCAGGGTATGCAGAAGTTCTTCAAGTCCTTTTCGTTCCCGGGCGGCATCGGCTCCCACGCCACACCCGAGACCCCGGGCTCCATCCACGAGGGCGGAGAACTCGGTTACTCCGTCTCGCACGCTTTCGGTGCCGTCTACGATCACCCCGACCTCATCGCACTGACCATGGTCGGTGATGGCGAAGCCGAGACCGGCCCCCTGGCCACCGCATGGCACAGCACCAAGTTCCTCAACCCCATCGTTGACGGTGCTGTTCTTCCCGTCCTGCACCTGAACGGCTACAAGATCAACAACCCCACCATCCTGGCCAGAATTTCACACAAGGAGCTCGAGAACCTGTTCCTCGGATACGGCTGGCAACCATACTTCGTCGAAGGTGACGATGTCAACACCATGCACCAGGCTATGGCCGCCACTCTCGAGCACTGCGTCCTGGAGATCCGCAAGTACCAGAAGCAGGCTCGTGACTCCGGGAAGGCATTCCGCCCCAAGTGGCCTCTGATCGTTCTTCGCAGTCCCAAGGGCTGGACCGGCCCGCGCAAGATTGACGACAACTACATGGAGGGTTACTGGAGAGCTCATCAGGTCCCCATTCCCAACGTGGCTTCTAATCCGGAGCACCTCAAGATTCTCGAGAAGTGGATGCGCAGCTACGAGCCCGATCGTATCTTCAAGCATGGCAAGATCTCAGACGAGCTCAAGGCGCTCTGCCCAACAGGCCAACGCCGCATGAGCGCCAACCCCGTCGCCAACGGTGGCGTTCTGAGGAAGCCCCTGAAGCTCCCGTACTTCAAGGACTACGCAATCAAGGTAGACAAGGCTGGCGCTACCAACGCCGCCAGCATGAACAACATGGCCGTCTACCTCCGGGACGTCATTGCCCTCAACCAGAACAGTTTCCGCCTGTTTGGCCCCGACGAGACCGAGTCCAACAAGCTCGGCAAGGTCTACGAAGCCGGCCAGAAGGTCTGGATGGGCGAGTACTTTGACGAAGATGCCAACGGCGGTAACCTGTCTCCTGAGGGTCGCGTCATGGAGATGCTTTCCGAGCACACCTGCGAGGGCTGGCTCGAGGGTTACATCCTCACTGGACGCCATGGTCTGCTCAACAGCTACGAGCCGTTCAGTGAGTCATCCTTACCCCCCCCCCCTCGCCGAGAAGTATGCTAACCTTCACAGTCCACGTCATCGACTCCATGGTCAACCAGCACTGCAAATGGATCGAGAAGGCCCTCGAGGTGGAATGGCGCAACAAGATTGCCTCGCTCAACATCCTCCTGACCGCCGTCGTCTGGCGCCAGGACCACAACGGCTTCACCCACCAGGACCCCGGCTTCCTGGACGTCGTCGCCAACAAGAGCCCCGAGGTCGTCCGCATCTACCTCCCGCCCGACGGAAACTGCCTCCTGTCGACCATGGACCACTGCCTCGCCTCGTCCAACTACGTCAACGTCATCGTGGCCGACAAGCAGGAGCACCTGCAGTACCTCACCATGGAAAAGGCCGTCGAGCACTGCACCAAGGGCATCGGCATCTGGCCGCAGTTCAGCACCGACCAGGGCGAGGAACCCGACCTCGTCATGGCCTCGTGCGGCGACATCAGCACCCACGAGTCCCTCGCCGCCATCGACCTGCTGCTCCAGCACTTCCCCGAACTCAAGATCCGCTGCGTCAACTGCGTCGACCTCTTCAAGCTCATCTCCCACGAGGACCACCCCCACGGCCTCACCAACGCCGAGTGGGTCTCCCTCTTCACCGACGACAAGCCCGTCATCTTCAACTTCCACTCGTACCCCTGGCTCGTCCACCGCCTCACCTACAAGCGCCCCGGGTCCGCCAACATGCACGTCCGCGGCTACAAGGAGAAGGGCAACATCGACACGCCCCTCGAGCTCGCCATCCGCAACCAGACGGACCGCTTCAGCCTCGCCATGGACGCCATCGACCGCATGCCCCATCTGCACAACCGAGGCGCCTCGGCGCGGGAGCAGCTGCGCAATCAGCAGATTGCAGCCCGCAACGAGGCCTTTGAGACGGGCGTGGACCCCGCTTTCCTCAAGAACTGGCAGTGGACCAACAACGGGCTGTGGAAGCAGACCGTGTCCAAGATTACAAACTAGACAGTTCGTAGCTTCGGGGATATAGAGAAGGGGACACGAGAGATGGTTTGGACAGATTTGCTCACGACGACTCGGCGGGCGTTTTCAGGACTGGGATTGCTTTCACGTGCTCCGAAGAACGATTTCGCAGTTATTCCTCAGTTCCATGTGTAAACTTTACTTTATGAATATACACTTACAACTCCAAAGTCGCCTCCATCTGTTCCGCGCCAACCTGTATTCTTGATGAGATCTAGACTTTACTCAATGACAACGAGAAGCTGGTGTTGGTCTGATACCAGTCAATGAGAAAAGGGCCGGGAACATCGTCTCTTGTACAGCAGCACTACACACACCATGGTATCTAAACATGCAAAAAAACGCACTCGAGAAGTTCATGACGGGACAGAAGTGCCGACTCGCGGCCCGCGTCTTTGCTCAGACTCTGCCACAAACAAGAACCAAACAGGGGAATACTCCCGACGCCGATATGCCCTTGCCCGCCTGAGCCTTGTCGCACAGACGACGAGAAGGCTCAGACGAAGCTGCACAAGTCTGAATGCATGCCTTTTCTTCCCATCACCTACTCCTCCCTTTGTCCAACTCTGTGCACTGTTTCGTCCGGTCAAATCTGTGAGACATACCGCGTGACCGCCACAGACGCAGCACGTCTGTCAAAGTGCCATCTGAACCTCCATTCCCCCAAAACACCCCGCTAAAAATACAGTCCAAACACACCAATTCGCTCTCGTCTCGTACGACCGTTGGCGCGTTACACCGTCATGACGTTTCGTGTATCGTGGCAGCTTTCGCGTATTGCTCTCGGACTGGCCCCTCTAAGTGGTTTTGCGTGTGCTGTGTCGCCCTACGTCGATGGGACGAGAGATGGCGAAATCCTTCTCTGTGCTCGGCTTGACTTCTCGGTGTCGATTCTAAATTTTCTGGGCGACGCCTCTCACCAACACCTCAGCTTCTTCCATATGGACCCACGCCCCTTCGACCTGCCTCCCTGGTAATTCGGACCCCGCGGACCGGGTTTCTCGCTCTCGCTCCCAGCGGGCAAGGGGCTCAACGGCTTCGTCATGCCGCGGCGGTCCATCTCCATGTTCTCGTTGACGCCCATCTCGGCCATCTTCCTCGCCTCGACCACGCGGCGGATGATGAGGGCGAATGTCTCCTCAATGTTGACCTCCAGGCGCGCACTCGTCTCCATGAAACCGCATCCTCTCCGGCGTGCCCACTCCAGACCAACAGGAGCAGGCACGGCGCGTGACTCTTGCAGATCGCACTTGTTGCCGGCGACAATCTTGACAGGCGGGACGGTTTTAGCGCCCGGTCCGCCGGTGACGGTGTCGCGGTACGACGTCGGGGAGATACCGGCTCGCTTGGCGCGCTCAGCGTTGTCGAGGCGTGTCTCGGCCTCCATATCGATGAGGTCGTTGAAGTACTGAAGTGCATCGAGGGAATCGCGTGATGTGATGTCGTAGACCAGCAGGAAGGCGTCGGCGCCGAGGTTGGACGAAGCCCACATGCCGCGATATTCTTCTTGGCCGGCTGTGTCAGTGAGGGAAAGGTGGTAATTTTGGCCATCGATCTTGCGAGTGATGGAGTAGGAATCCTCAATGGTTGGGTCGTATTCGGAGGTCCATTGCGAGCGGACTAGGCGTAATGTTATGGACGACTTTCCGCATCCACCGTCACCGCAGATGGTGATGGAGATGGGTATCGGCGGTTGCTGTGAAGTAGACATCTTGGGCCTTGGCACTGTCGTCGGTGAGGGCTCGTAAAACGGGATCGGACGCCGAGGCCTGAGTCTTGTCTGTCGCTGACGTCGGTCTCGGGGAGAGGGATGTCGTCAGCGGACCGCGTGCGCCGTCAAGAGTCGTGCACTGAAGGCGGTTGCAGGCTGCGGGTCCCTTTGTAGCACGAGTGTCGCGGGTAGCGAACGGTGACAATGCGAGACAAAGGAAAGTGTGCCGGCCTGTCAGGGGCAGCGAAGAGAAGGTAGGTAGCTCTAATAGAAGAGCAAAAAAACAGAGGAATTGGGGGAGTAAGGAGAATGCGCAGGTAGTGGATGGCGAATTACGACGAGAAGCTGACGAGTAGCGGCGGACGGGCTGTCGCTAAGCTTGGAATTGCTTTCGGGCGGGCTCTCAGACCTCGCGCGCGGTCCGACGTTGTTTTCTTCTCTCAGGTGTGGATACGAGGTGGAAAGCGGGAGCTTGAACTTGAGCTGGAGCTGGAGCTGCTATCTTGTCTCGTGGACAGAAGAGGGTTCGTTCGTTTGGACTTTATAGTAACAGACAGGTGTTGGAAACAATTGATGAGTGTGCGTCGGAGGTGGCGCGCAACCCAAGCGTCGTTTCTGATCGTCTTATTGTTACTCTCGGATGTCGTTCGTTCGCGATGGTTTGCTCCGATGTGAGTGGTGGTGTTATTGGGGCACGCTCCGTTTGGTGGATGCGTTCCGTCTCAAGTGGATGGTTGGCTGACGTGGTGTTTGGAAGAAGCTATGAGACAGCTTGCTTTCTTATGGTCGAGACGGGCTTGCGCAAAGGGGGCTTTGTCGGAGGTGGAATTCAGGTCGTATGCAGCTGTGCGATGTGATGCGATGCGATGCAGATGGCCGGTGAAAGAAAAGGGTATTAGTGGCAGAGGTGGTTGGTTGAAGAGAGAGATGCGGGTGCGGGACGAGATGCAAAACTGAGGTATGACGACGACGGTTGGTGGTGATGTCGTTGGTGGGTTGGCCTTTAATTGTGTGGTGGGTGTTGTCGTGGCTCGGCGCGCAGGGGGAAGGGGCTCAGGAAAGCGAAGACGACTTTTTTTGTTATTTTTTGGGATCCTGCTTCTTTCTGTCTTTTGCTTTATGCGCTTGCGTTTACGTCTGCGCCTGGGATCGGTTGCGGCTGCGGCTGCGGCTGTGAATAAGCGGCGCTTCGTATGAGTACAGCAAACTCTACTAAAGGAAGGCAGGCGACTCGGATGAAAAGGAAGGAGGTCAAGGCATATACATGCGAGTGTGCAGAGAAAGGTTGACGTGCTGACGAAGAGAGAGATGGACAAGACCTTCTGGGAACCTCGGGGATGACAGGTCAAGAAAGATAAAGAGAGACGGGGACAGCTCTTCAACAGGCAATTGCTGAAAAATGCAGGGAACAGGATACCAGATATGAATAATCCCAGGCCAGAGATATTTCCTGCGTAATAATAACACGGATGGTGGGAGACAAGACGGACAGGGAATATAGCAGCAATAACACACCAAACGAGTTGGTCATGCCTGCTCGCCGGCGCAAAGACTGCTCGAGCGTCAAAGTCGTCGAGGGATAGAGCCTGTGTGACTGTGGCCCTCCATGATCCTCTGCACTGTTCGCGAACTACAGAGTATTTGCCGCTTGCTGATACAGCTTGTATGAAAATAAGGAGCTAGGCTGCCCAACGTCTCCGTGCTCCTGGCGGCCGTGTCTGGCTGCGACTGGGACTGCAACGCGGCTCTGTCTCGGGCGTCCGTCGACGTTGGGAAGAGGACCCGCGTCCCGCGTCCCAGCTTTGTCTTCTCTGTGCAGCCCACGCAGCATCGTGGATTCTCACCCGAGGTCGAAGGGAAATCGCCGACCGAGAATCCAAAGGGAGCTTGACCCTGCTCCGGCCCAACTTCTCGTGCAGTTCCGAGCACTTGGGCTGCGTGGGACCAACCCGGGTTGGCGCCATCGCTTGCCTGCGCTAGGGGTGACGACCGGGGATTCGTTCGCCATTGATCTTTTTCTCATTTGCTGTTTGGACGGCACGACGGGTAGCCTGTTGGGCTGCAGCATGCAATGCGGGTGCACCACGCGCGGAAGCGGATGCAGATGCAGACGCAGACCAGATGCAGTTGTGTCACGGCCTTTCCGACGTCGTGATTGCCTCGTTTCGCCTGGCCTTTCTAGTGTTTGCTTGGACGCTCAGCAGCCGATCCAACGAGAAAGACGCCTACTTTGTATGACGAACTCATCGCTTCACCCTCCGTCGACCAACAGCGCCGTCACCACCAACAATGGGCCCCCTTTCCCCCCATCGTCAAAGCCCATCTCCCGCGTCCCCTCTGCCGATTGTTTGACACGTCAACTTTTTGGGCCTGTCGTCAATTTGGACACAGGGCTCCACGGGTCCGCCTGACGGCGCCCGTCTTCTCTGTTTCTGGCCAAGTCGCCCTGACACTGCCAGGAACCTGTCCGTCCGGGATGCCGTCGGTGCGCAGACTGGGGAGCGAAATGAGATTTGCGGGTAAAAGACACCTTTCCAGTCAAATACACGATGGACGAGATGAGAGACGCATCTCCCATCTGCCCATCCTGCCGGTGATTGCTCCCACCGCCCATCACGAAATGAGCGTGGATCTTGGCAATTCAATGTTCTGCATCAAGATCCCGGCTGCCACTTACTTGTACACTATACAGTTACGGTAGCGGTAGCGGTAGCGGTAGGTATACGACTTACGGCCGTGTTGGCCAAACTTTTCCCCCTCCAGCCCCTGAGATTCGTCTTCTTGTCTGCCTTCGTTGCCGACGTTCAAAAGCCAGGTATATAGTGTCAAGTAAACCTGCGCAGATGACCGTCTCACTCATGTGGTTAGTGTAGTTCTTTTGACCGCAGCCACCTTATTTCATACCCAAGATCTGCCAACGCCCTGCTTGCTTCTGCTAAAAATGGCATTTGATCGTCCGCCAGCCAGACCCAGCGACCAGGCTCTGTAAGAAAAGAAGGCTGTTGATGATTTCCCCAACTCGTCGCTTGCGATGCAACCTCGAACTCTCCCTCGGGCGTGGCGGCGTCGTTGATGCCCTACTGAGGCCTTAACGTGGACCTTTGTGCTCGGATTGATACCGCGGGGCTCCCAGTGTTACCATCACAGATGTCTCCTGGCCAGAAGGCGTAACGATCTCTGACGAATAAATGCCGCGAAGCTGTCCACAGCTATGCAGGATGAGACTCGAAACGGCGAATGGCATCACCCTTTGACGAAAAAGGAGCAAACCTGTCCTGGCAGAACTTCGATGATTCTCTTTCAGTCGCATCACCATCTGGCCCCTAACTAGTATTCTACCCTGCAAGACAAGACGTATGCATGCAAGTTTGCCCATCGAGCTTCGAGACGTTTCTAATGCCTTGTTCTGCCATCCTCGGTGCCTGGTTCCTGACTTCTGCACCACGTGTGCCACCGGGATGCAGCTCTCCGCCCCAATCATGCCACGTTGAGATGGGTTTGCTCATCGCTCCCCTTCGCTAGCCGCAAGCCACCGCATCAGCATGTGTCTATTCCCAAACATAACGTAGCTGCAGCTTTCCCTTCGGCCTGATTGCTCCCCGTACTTGGGACGCCTGGCACGCGGGAAGACGGGCAAATGCAAGCCCCTTCGAGGTGACTGTCGCACAAAACACAGCAAAGGCAGCCTGCATCGATTCGTTTTTTCCTCCTCCCTCATGTTTGCTCAGCCGAGGCACGCTTGTCGCACATCACCGTCAGCAAACCTTCCCTCATGAAGATGTTCCCTTGTTTCAAGACTGTTGTCAAATGCCACGTTGCTGCATTGGTCGCGCCAATACTCCGTAACCGAGACCTGATCACCCTCCCCTCGTCCACTTTGCTAGTCCGTGAAACTTTCCCGACATTTCCCAAAACACTGCGCAGCGTCTGGTAATATCGACACTTGTCCCGTCGCCGGCCCCTCCAACTAAACAAAAAAATGCCGAGCGGAGGTGTCTCCGACGTAATCACCGGCGGGGAGACAGCGAACCCACCGCTCGGCCTTCGTATAGATGCGCACGGATGGACTTGCCGTAGCTAACACATCCTCCTGTCGAGGTCTACTCCGTACCGCGCGCCGCATTGATGGTAGTCGAGCGCGAGAGACATTCTGTCCACTGTGGCGTCGAGACACAGTGATCTCTATCAATCAGCGAAGACGAGGCAAACAAGACTTCGACTGTTGATGATGATGGTGGTAGCACTGGTTTGAAGAGTCGAGTCCTCCACTCTCAGGTCCATCAACTCCGAGATCGTGTGACAGCAGAGCTTGACAATCGATGGTGAGATCGCATAATTGGTACCAGGCCAGGCGAGATCCGTTTGCCCAGCGAACCCAGTACTTGGGTTTCCGATTGCTATCTCCACGGCCGGAATGGGGCCTGGAGTGACTGCCAGTTAATTACCGACCGCGACGCATCTTTCCCATCGTCCGAAAATGATGCGTAACGCAGAAGAGCCCGGCTCCGGCGGGAGAACCCTCATGGGCGGACCCCAAGAAACTGCGCGAGCGGGTGAGCGGGCTGCAGTAACATGAATTCGCTATCAGGCTTGGTTTGGCCAGCTTTTACTGACTCAAGGGCCGTTTAGCGGATGGCGGGCCAGAACTTGCCCCCTCACTGTTGGACTATGGTACAATTATTGAACTCGCGATGTGACGAAAGTCGGTGAACAAGAGACCCTCGAAACATGATTAGATAGTGCGATTCCTCGCACAAGGGCGGCAATGTGTAATGATCAAGCCTGGCGTCACTCAAGATGATGGAAGAAAGGCCGAGAATGATGAAATGCGAGGGCGGCGGCGATGGAGGCTGATCCTGGTCGTGGTGGTCGCACCGATTCGTCCCCATCTGCTGTCATCGGGGGAGAGGAGCCTGCCTGAAGAATTCTTCCCCGCAACCCTTTCGGGCAAGAGAACACACTGAAGAAACGAAACCTTGGAAGTAGCTTGTGAGTCCCATATCGTCAAGTCTCGTTGACCCTGTCCGCATCGTTGTGTGTTTCGCTGGCTCCGAGTTCATTGCTGTCCTTTCCGCCCCCCCGGATTTACCTGTGCTCAGAAGAGTTTTTCGCAGTTGAGTCATCATCATGAACGGCGTCAACGAAAAGCATGCGGCCCCGCAGGAGCTCCGTAGAGCCGAGGAAATCGAGGATGTGAGTTATCCGACCCTGAGGGTGGATGGATGCCTGCCTCTGAACGAACCGTCTGACATGGCCCCTTGCTTGTAGTTGCTTGATGCGGTCAAAGGCCTTGTCGTCCCGTACATCAGAGCTGCTGATGAGGCTGCGGGGCAGAAAGCCGGAGGCAACACTTTGGTGAACATTGCTGGCACCCCAAGCAATGTTCTCGTAGACACCCAGAAACCAGCCGCGCTTGTCGAGAAGTTGAAGCTGACCCTGCCCGAGGGAGACGGCCTGGGCAAAGATGGCCTTCTCGACATGGTGCAGAAAGTCCTGGCTTACAGCGTCAACACCTGGGACCAAGGCTTCTTGGACAAGCTATACGCCAGTAACACTCCTGTATGTCAGCTGCTCGGGTCTCCGAAGTGTCGCTGACTCAACTAGGTGGGAGTCGTTTCTGACCTCTTGCTGTCCGTTCTAAACACCAACGTGGGTTTTCCCCCTTGCGTCATGGGTCATCGGCTGACTAGTCCAAGCTTCACGTCTTTCAGGTATCGCCTGCTTTGACTGTAATTGAAAAGATCACAGCCCGCCGATTTGCGAATTTGTTCGGCTTCACCGGTCCGCGCGCAGGTGGCGTGACCTGCCAGGGAGGCAGCGCGTCGAACCTCACGTCTCTCGTCGTGGCCCGCAGTGCGCTGTACCCAGACACGAAAGCCACCGGCAACAGCACCCACGACTTTGTCGTGTTCACCAGCGCTCATGGGCACTACTCCGTCGAGAAGAGCGCTCTGGCGTGCGGTCTCGGTGCCTCCAGTGTATGGCCGGTTCCCATTGATTCCGAGGGACGCATGATACCCGACGCTCTGCGAACAGCGGTCCTCCGGGCCAAGTCCGAGGGGAAGACTCCTCTTTACGTCAACTCGACCGCCGGAACCACGGTGATGGGTTCGTACGATCCTTTCGAGGAGATCTCGGCCATCTGCAAGGAGTTCGGCTTATGGTTTCACATTGACGCGAGCTGGGGAGGATCTGTCGTCTTTTCAGAAAAGCAGAGACCCAAGTTGAAGGGATCTCACCTAGCCGACTCGATCACGGTCAACCCGCACAAGATGATGAACGTGCCCGTGACGTGCTCGTTCCTTCTCACACCGGATGAGAAGGTATTCCACAAGGCCAACACACTGCCTGCCGGATACCTGTTCCACAACGTGGACGAAGCCGGCGACGTTTGGGATCTGGCTGATCTGACGCTTCAGTGCGGTCGTAGAGGAGATGCCCTGAAGCTCGCTCTGGCTTGGATCTACTACGGCGCCGGTGGTTTCGAGAAGCAGATCGACCACGCCTTTGTGCTGGCGGAGCATCTGGCCACACTGGTCGAGAAAGACGACAACTTCGTTTTGGTTTCCAGCAACCCGCCGCCTTGCCTGCAGATCTGCTTCTACTACGCACCCAGCGGTCAGCTCGCTGAAGACCCCAAGACAAACACGAAACGTACCAGCCAGATGGTCGCGAAACTTATCGAGCGTGGTTTCATGATTGACTACGCACCGGGCCCGAAAGGCAGCTTCTTTCGCGTGGTGGTCAACTGCCAGACCCTAAAGGGAACCGTGGATGGCCTGTTCAAGGCCTTGGGAGAGGTTGGAAAAGAGGTGGAAGTATAGAAATTGGGAGCACAGGGTGTAACGAAAGTTTTTGACATTGATATAGAAAGACGACGAGCATTCGAGAAAGAGTAGAAGCATAGACGAATAGACTGTTCATCGGTTCACTTATACTGCATCTGTCAACCTCTTAGGTCCTTACTTTTTTTCTTCTTGGGTCCGTGACGGTCTCGCAAATCTTGAGTAAGAGATCAACAGAGAGGGGCATAAATAGTGTCCGTACTTGAAGTCTGACGAAGCTGTCGATGGTCACCTTAATGGAAGGGAGAAGGGAAGGAGATGGAGGTGACTGCTCCCCGGGCCCCAATGTACGTCGATGGACAGGGGTCTGGCGGCAAGTGGAGCGAAATGCAGTGGGGTCGATAAGATAAGCGATTAGATAAAGAGCGATCCAAATTTTTCCAGCTTTGGTGTTGCTGCGCAGCGGTTCCAGTATTCGCGACCCGGCTTCTCTCTCTTTTCCAGAATAATCACTGAAAACCCACCGGTCGTAGTCAGCAACAATGCCCAAGCCGAGAACAAAAAGACAAGCTATCCGCGACGAGCGGAAGAAGAAGAGAAGGGAGACTCACGAGGCAAACTTTGAGGAGCGCCACTCGAAGCGCAGACGTGTCGAGGACGAACCAGAGGAGTCTGAACAGCCCGCCTACGACGATGCACCCGAGGGCGAGGGCGAGGGCGAGGGCGAGGCCCACGAGCAGACGTTCCGTAATAATGGTCCGGAGAAGGAGTTCTTTGGTATGCTCGCCGACGAGGAGCAGGAGTACTTCCGCCGTGCCGACGAATTGCTCGAACTGAACCAGTTTCCCTCCGCCGAGGAGCGCGACGTCTTTCTGCAAAACGTCTACAAGGAGGCCAAGGGCAAAGAACTCAAGCTCGCTAGCAGCCAGTCGCTTTCGCGGCTGATGGAGCGCTTGATCCTTCTTTCCAATACGAGGCAGAAGAAGCAGATCTTCAACGCCTTTGCCAGTCACTTCCTGTCGCTTGTCCAACACCGATTCGCCAGTCACTGCTGCGAAACCCTGTTCTTGCAGTCTGCCCCAGTGGTCACACAAGAACTCGGAGGAGTGGTCCCCAAACCTAAGGACGAGGACGATATGGAGGTGGACGAAGGTGATGAGGGTGCCGAGGCGAAGACCACGATGGAGACCCTCTTCCTGTTGACGCTGGACGAGTTCGAGCAGCATATGGGCTTCCTCCTCACCGACCGATTCGGATCCCACACCCTTCGGGTCCTTCTGGTTGTACTATCCGGAAGGCCATTAGACGACTCCGCTACCAAGACACTGCTGAAGAGCAAGAAGAAGGAACATATTTCGGTCCACGGAGCAGCAGCACCGGACGAGCTCAGCCAACAGCTGAGGGCCGTCCCGGAGTCTTTCACCCTCGCAACGAAGAAGATTATTCAGGATGCCGTCTCCGGCATGGACTTCACGGCCCTGCGCGTTCTTGCCAAGCATCCAACCGGCAATCCTCTCCTCCAGCTCCTGCTGGAACTCGACATTTCTCTCAACCACAAGAGCGACAAGGCGTCGGGGGCATCAAGCAAGGGCACCCTCCTCTACAGACTCCTGCCCGACGCACCCGCATCGCTCAGCGACAGCACGTCACAGGCAGCCGACTTCATCAACAGCATGGTGTACGACCAAATCGGCTCCCGCCTGCTCGAGACTCTCCTGACGCACTGCCCGGGCAAGATCTTCAAGGCCCTCTCCCACAATTTCTTCGGCGAGCGCATCGCGACATATGTGCGCAACGACATCGCCTCGTACCCCGCTCTCCGCGTCCTCAACCGCTTCAGCAAGGACGACCTCGTCGAGGCCGTGAAGAAGATCATCCCCGTCGTGCCCATGCTCGTCACCAAGGCGCGGTACAACGTCCTCAAGACCCTCTTCGAACGCTGCGAGGCCCGCGCCGCCTACGAGGAGAAGGCCGCCCTGACAAAAGCCCTCACCGACGCCCTCGGCGGCAACCCCAAGGACCTCGTCCCCAAACTCTGCCACCTCGTCGAGGACGAGCCCGCCGACAAGGCAGAATTCCAGCAAACCCTGCAAAACAAAACCGCCATCGCCGCGCACGGCGCCCACCTCGTCACCGCCATGCTCAAAACACCCGGCCAGCCCTCCAAGGTGGCCCAAAAGTCCCTCACCTCCCTCCCCGCGGACCTCCTCTTCCAGCTCGCCACGCAGTCCATGGCGACCGTCAACGTCGTGCTCGCGGCGCTCGCGAACCCCGCCGCCCCGCAGAACGAATTCTTCCACAAGGCGCTCGTAGGCGCCCTCGCGCACCGCGCCCCGGACCTCGCGCAGTCGCTGACGGGCCACAACGTCGTCAACGCCATCGTCGAGATCCCGTCGCGCGGCAAAGAGCGCAGCGTGCCTTTCCACCTCAAGCAGACCGTCATGGCGTCGCTGGCGGACCACGAGGCGGCGCTGCGCGAGTCGTGGTTCGGCCGCAGCGTGTGGCGCTCGTGGAAGGGCGACAAGTGGAAGACGCGGAGGTCGGACTGGGTCAAGTGGGCCAAGGAGGTGGACGGCCCCGGGGACGAGACGACGCTGAAGCCGTGGGAGAAGAGGAAGCTGGAGCAGCAGAGGGGAGGGCAGGGGAGGCCGCAGCCGAGGAAGGAGAGGCAGGAGAAGGTCGAGGTCGAGGTGGAAGAGGATGGGGAATGAGTGTGGTTGTATGATACCCTGCATCAAAATGAACATTTACCCACGGCACTTGGTTGTTTAGTGTGAAACAAGGGTGTTTTGTTTATTGATGCTATGTGTTCATGGTCCCTACTATGCGAGGCACCATCTGAGTTCATCATCTATGCTCCATGGACAGCCGGTGGGTGAAATGGAAAAGACACGAGTACTCTGGACTCGCCTGGGTCCGCTCATGACTATCCCAGCTTGGCAGTCGAAGTCCAGCTGCCGCAATCACACCTGTTCTATAATTTCCAGGAGTTTCGAAATGCGTAAAAGTCGCTGAATATGCAAGCATTCAAGCGAGGCTATGGATATGGCGCAGCCCAGATGAAAGTGTTTCGTTGGTCAACCTTGCCTCGAGTCCCAACCGTCAAGCAGAAGAACCAAAACCAGACGTCATCGCGCGCCTAGACGCTGGTTTGAGATACTGTATTCTTCAAGACCGAGAACTTGGCAATTCAGCTCTTCAGAGATCTTATCCCGCGAACATGATCCATATCCAGTTGCAGAACATTCCGTTTCCCGGATTCGGCATCATACTTCGGGCCCTCGTCTTCAGGCGCCACGTATATGTACATGTCCAGCCAACTTCACTTGCCCAGCCTGAGACTTTGAACTTTCAACTATATGTGTATGGCGTTTCAGTGTCTCTGGTATCCTTTCCTTTCAAGTACCCAAATTGGAAAGGCCCGTTGAGGTCGGGTCGAAGTCGGACTGTCCAGCCCGGAGCCGTTTGAGGACCCACACCATTGCGGCAGTGGCGCCGAACATCGCCACCCCAGTGAGCTCAGGCAAAGAATTGGATTCAATCGAGGGACGAACCGTTATCCCCTCATATCCGACAATAATCTGCCCGGCTTGTCAGTATCGAAATTGATTCATTACGTCGGTGCGAAGTCGCATTTCCTCGCGCCGATTGGACGGTGGGACTTACAATTGGTCCGCCGCCACCCAGTTTTCGCTCCTGCGATTTGAACATCGTCTTCACCCCATTTTACACTTCACTTCGAGGAGGTTGCAGCAATGTACTTGACGAATCAGAGTTGTCATATATTTTCTGACATTTTTCCAGTCTCGACTTGGTGACGGCCTCGCCTGGTGATGCCTCTTACCAGCACCGCTTCCGCTGAATCGCCATGTGGCGAGGCCTCGTCAACGACCATTTCCGTCAAGGTGTTTTCCCTTCTTTTGACCAGTTTCTTCCTTTCCGTCACTGACGCCTCTCGACCGAGCATCGACATTTCCTCCCTCTCACTTCACTACTAAGTCGACCTCAACCTTCTTGCCGTCTCGAACCACCGAAACCATACAGAGGCCACTCTCAGGCGTGTATGCCTGATGATTCATCGCGAAACCGGGGGTAAAAAATAATGGTGGTGGGGCATAATAGCCCGCTGTCCAATGTCCATAGGACGGACAGTAAACTGTAAAGCAGACGCAGTGAAGACAAGCTCAACAAGGAAATCCAAAACGCCAAACTGACCTCCCTCTCCGTTGGGTATTTCGAACTCTTTCCTTTTGTGGACCGACCGTTTAACCGCCCATGCAATGCGAACTCTAAAAAGCCATGCTCATGGGCCAGCCAGGATCCGTCATTATGTCGTGCCACAAGCCATAGTCCTCCGCTTCCTTCTCGTCAAATACCGTCGTATCCTCTCGCGTTCATGTGGGAAGAGTAATTATTGGGTTCTCCCGACTACAAGGTTGGGTCGACTGAACCCGTCTCATTGTGGTCGCCAAAGTCCAGGAATGACTCCCAGTTATCACTGGACCCCGGGCCAGGAGTAGCAGTTGCGCTGCGATCGTCGTATCGCGGTGCGTAAGGGTTCAGGTGACCATCAAAGTACTCGTGTGTGGACATGCCATAGTCGGTGAAGGTGGGATCACTCTTGAGATCAGCCATCTCGGGGTAGAATGCCTGCTGCTGCAAGGGATTCCCCATAAACATGTTCGACATCGGGTCGCCCATGTCGAGGTTGACCATCATCTTGGCCTCCATGGGAAGCTCTGCCGTGAATGCAGAGTCGCCAGGGTACAAACTCTCGTGGAGCGTGGCCATAGGCGAGGGAAAGGTAGAAGCAGACCGTGTCGAAGGGGTGGCAGCGGCGGCGTCCGAGGACGGAGATAGTGCTGGCGGCGACTGGGGGTAATCCCGAGGCGTAGGAGTCGACATATCCATGGGAGATGTCGCGGGTTGTGCCGAGGGTTGAAAGCTTACGTTGCCAAAAGTGGGCGACATCGGGCTCGTGACCGAGTTGTGCTGTGTCGATTGCTGCTGCTGCTGCTGCTGCTGCATGGAGCTGCTCGAGCCAGCGACCGGTTGGTAGTACATGGAGTTTGTCAGGTTGAGGGATAAAGCCTGGGCTTGCTTGTTCGCGTTCGGGAACTGCTCGGCGAACATCTTGTTGATGGGGTTCTGTGCCCATTCCTCGTTACGAAGACCAGCTACCATACTTGCCATGGCCACACGGTTGGCGAGGAAGGCGTTCACCCGGAAGTCGAAGTCTGGGGAGCCAGTCTGCAAGTGGGAAGCCAGCATGCGATATGATCGCGGCATGTCATCCTCCTCCTCTTCGTACATCTCCTCGGCCTGCACAATGGCCTCGGATATCTTAAAGCCTTTGCCAGTCCGCTTCTTGTGAATCTCGCTGGCCATCTTGGCGGATTGGACGCGAGCCTCAATGCTGCGGTCTGCTCTGCGGGAGGCGGCAATGTACGCGCGTTCCTGATTCTCCTCGTGGGACCTCTCAGTCTGCGATTGGGCCTGTTAGACTCTCATCGTCACGAGCGTTTGGGGATGTGTGGATATTGTGTGAGGTGCTGCCGCGTGGCTGCCGTGGCCTAAAGGACTAGGAGGCTTGGTAGGGGCGGGAAGAGAGAAATCTAATCGAAGATGACGACAAATCGAGGGGTGTCGAAGGAAAGCCACAAGAAGGCGTCTGCTCTCAAGCAATAACATGACGACATACCTTCTTTTGAGTCCTCTCTAGAGGCATCGTGGGCGATAAGCTGCTCGCACTGGAAGACCGCGCCGGTGCCTTGGGCATGATTACTGACGTCGGGATCTGGGATCGGCGTTCTGATATTTGCGAGAATGTGCCTGGACCAAAATGGTTCTCATCCAAGATGGCAAAGACGGCTGGATTATACGTATTTTTGGCGGCAAACAGGCTTCGATACGGCTAGAACCTAGAAGCCAGAACCGCGTGATATCGATGGGAGCGGGTTTGAGTTAGAGGCTTGCAGCACTATGTGTCTATTGAGATCGTATGTGACCGACGGAAGCCTGGTATTTGTTGGTGGATAGGGTTCGTTATCGATTTCGAGGCACCAAAAGGGTGTGTGAGGAAAACAAATGCAGAAGTGGAACAGGGCGGTGTTCAAGTCTTATACAAATCAAGGGTGCGTGCTTCGGGGGCGGAGGCTGGAACTACTGGGTAGGTACCTAGGTAAGGATGCCTAGCTGTGTGCGGCGCAGGGTACCAAGTGTTGCGTTGGGTCCAGGTGTGGGATGGGACGGGACAGGATGGGATGGGCAAGCAGGAAACCTTGGGCAATGTGAGGCAACCCCCCAAAGTCGAAATACGGTCCAGCGCATCCACTAGGTACCTAAGCAGTGAAAGCAGCACTAGCATCTGTATTCCGTACTGCTAGCGACTGACTGGCAATGGCCAGGGCAGTGCAGTGAGTGCAATGCAGTGACAGAGGCAGAGAAGGGGATTCGGCTGGGTTCGATCGCTAGGCGATCTAAAGCGTTTGATCGGGTTACGCTCTGGTGATCGATCTCGATGCGAAGGGAGTGGAAGCGGGAGTCTGGTTAGAATGATCCCAGCAGCCAGAGGTACCAAGAGGGTCACTCTGCACTCTGCAGTCTGCACTCGGCACCCTGGAATCGAAGCAAGAGACGTGGATGGGCTTGCTAGCGGTGCGTGGGTAGCTTTGGCGTTCCTCAGTTACTAAGATAAAGGTACCTACCTACCTTACGCAGCACAGGTGGGTGAAACTTCGGTACTTGATGTGCCTACCTACCTTAAGGTACCTACTAAAGTGAGCCTCTACCCACATACTTTACGCAGTATACCTATACCTTGGGTGGGGCAGCAGCAGCTTGTCTGTAAACCCAAGGTAAAGAAAAGTGAGATCCAGCAGGTTTGTCGTCTACACGTACGCAACCGCGCCGAGGGCAATCCCACACGCTTACCTACCTAGTAGGCACGGCGTATACTCCGTCTCAGAGAAATGGTAGCGGTTGATGGACGCTGACGTCTCCTCCACAAATGGCCCCTTCATTCTCGTACCCTACCGCAGAAAATCTAGCGCCGGGTCGTTTTTATAACATGGTGCGGCGGGCAGGGGTCGCAGATAGGCGCCTTCCCATTTTCTCAACAACGATGAGGTACGTGCCCTCGGTAAGCTCAAAGTGGGTGCGGGGTGGCAAGTTCGGGCTCGCGCTTCCACGTCGTTCTATTGGCGAGCACCCACCACCAAGTGCGACCGAATGGGCGGGAACGAGCCCCGGGCCTGTTGCTCCAGGCTCCATCCCAGTCTGGATGCTGCCCCACTTGGACATCTCACCTTGGACATCTCACCTGTTCAGGGCAGGTTGTGTGCACACTGAAGCCATCACGCTCTCTACTTTTGATTTACAAGTATGGAGTACGGGCACGGAGTACTGACACGATCTTGCAAGTACGCAAGATTTAGATACAAGTGGTCCAGCACAAGGCGTCGTACACAACAGGGGCTCCCTCGCATGCGTATCGTGGAAAGTCTTGCAAGCAGGCACAGCGCGGATGCGATAGTATCCGTTCTTGGAGAGCCATTACCGCACACCACGCAAGTCTGATTGCACATTGCACAGGTCGTGGGACGGGGTTGGAAGGTGCAGCTTCGGCATGGAGCCTGCGCAAAATTGGGCACCTACCATGGCGACAGCTTCTCAAAACCTCCAGCGCACCCGCCTAAAGCTACGCAGTACGCAGTGCTACACGTGTATGTATTGCCCCGTGTCGTCCTTTCTTTTCCTTCCCGCTAGTTAGACACTATCCTCCCTGCCCTGTCCTGCACCACACACACCTGCCTGAGGAGAAGCCTGAGGAGAACCTTCCTGACGCCCAACGAGAGGAAGCTGCCTATTGGTTCTGAATTCGAGAGAAAAAGGAGAAGGTGCAGCTGAGCCAGGATGGGCAGGGCAGGAACCCATTTTGTCTGCTGCATGTGCACCTCTGCGCATCCAAACTCTTCACCGGTCCTGGGACCTGGCTTGCCGCACGCTATCCGTAACGGCTGGTCTAGATTCGTCGGCACAACCATGGTTACCTTTCGCCTGTCAACTTTGCTTCGTCGCCAACTCTCAATAGCATACCACAGTACGGATACCCATCCTGCACAATCGTACAAGTACGGCCTGGCGGGCGACACCCTGTTCGGCGACTTCGCACCGAGCACTTTTGGAAATTGGGTCAATGAATCCCTACAGTACCTATACACAGCACACCCACCTACATTGACGTCTGTCGCAGCTTCCAACAGCCCTTGCTTTGACGGCCCCCTCGAAGCAACGCACAGCAGCTGCTCCTCTTCATTCGCCAGTTGGGCTCACAAGCTTCCGAGAGCTTTCGCAGACATGAGACAAAACACTACCGCCAGGAACATGCAATTTTTCCACCGTTCCTGCTGTTCCCATGCAAAATGAGAGACATTTGAACGAATTGGTGCCGCTGCCCCCCTTCCCAGGAGCATTCTACGGATACTTGCGGTGTGTCAGGCAACGCTTTTACCGAGCGCATGCGTACCTGACCGATACCTTTCTAGGCACCCCAAGCACCTCTCGCTTTGGAGTCTCGTACCTCGCGTTTATCACTCCGTGGAGTTGACTCCGACGGTCCAGCACAATCCCTGAGGGGTTGAAGCCCGCCTTGCTCCTCTTTCGAGGCCTAATCTACCGCCAACCCATCGTCTCAGGAGGATACAGATTGTCAAGTTGTTCCATACCACAACCAGCGTTTGATAGGGTCTCGTCATACAAACGCATCCCGCTGCCCGCATCCCGGCCGAGTTTTGTTTCTCATGCAGTGCTCTACATGGCATACATGCCTGTTGACTAATCTCTTGTCGCACCGCTGGCCGATGGAGGGGTCCGTCTCTTGTCAGGTCAACATGGTTGCGTGTCGGTGTGTCGCAGTCCGCCAGTGTGGTCCTGTCCTGTCCCACTTGCATGTGCGTGAGGAGCCTGCGGGACACAACCCATGTCGTTTGTCCGACCTCCATGCTCGGTATTCTAATCTATCCGCGTCCGCTCGGAGGACACAAGAAAAGAGTGGATTCGGTCGCATGGGGCCAACGAGATCGATCCCAAGGGTCTTGAATCGAGTACCAGGGTCCCCAGGTCGCCATCGATGGTTTTTACTCGTCCGCCGACAAAAGGAATCGCGGTATTCTGCTCGCCAGAATATTCCAGTGCTTTTCATCCACGTACCGAAACTAGCATAGTAGCCACAGCTTCGAGCCAGCGTTAGCATACGCTGCCGGTTACAATTCCGTGCTCCTAATCATTGCTGTACCGCCTTGCCCTTGGTCGGGCGACGTCAACTAGGTGTACTCTAATCGACGGATCATTTTCCTGGTCGACTACAGCGACCAATACAAGGGGCCGTTCATTGAGTCGATTCTTGCAAGTATGTATACTTGGAATACACAGTGGGCACTCGACACCCAGGCTGTTCCAACAGAAATGGCTTTGCGCTTCGCAAGACAAGCCTTTCGTGGAAGAAGTGTCACGCCAACATTAATTACGGGATGGCGGAACCTCAGAATACCGAGCGTAAGCCCTTGGAACGTGGCAGCAAGTTAATTAACATCTGTTTCTTGCTATTGGCACTGATATTGGTACTTGATTGAACAGGCAGTGGCTCAGGGGTGCTTCCATCATTAAATCCGGATCGACGGTGGCTTCTCCGTTGGTGATGGCTTACCGAGCGCACGTATGCAGTTCCTCACGCTGAAATCGATACGTCGCGTCATCTCTTGTTCGACGGTCTGGACAGCCCCTTTCAGACTCAGCCGGGCAGATTATCTGAGCTGTCAAGGCCACCCGGTCTCGTACTCGCTCTCCAACTTCCAGGTGCCGAAGAAGAAGATGTCCACAGTCTTCATTTTACAGTACAGACAACGGCGCACTCGTGTGAATGCAACCTCGGCGGGTGTGCTCCCAGTTACCCTGGCAAATCCGTCTATGCCAACTTCTCCTGCAAACATCAACTCCATCGGCACGACAACCCGGTCGGAGATACTCTCGTCGGTATGAGCGTACAACCGGCGACAGCTTGAGAATCTCAAACATCTGGAATTTGACGTCATTTCAAGATCGATCAGCAAGATGGACCAGGTGGCTACCGAGTGGACTCGGAATGGCCGCTTCACAGTACGCCTTTGATGGACTAAACCCTGAGTTTCTGCTGGTCCCAGGTTAGCTGTCTCTGGTCCTCGCTGCCACGGAGGCGGAAGACTGCAACTAATACCGCAAAGTGTCAGTGAAGTGCGGTTCTCAGTGCTAATTTGCGCACGTTGGGACGGAGCAAACAGTCCGCCAGCTACGAAGCCGCTACCCCAAGTAAGGTAGCCCGCCGTCTGGCTGGAGCGTGAAACAATACCTCGCGGTACAGACAATCTCGAGCAGACCCTGCTATAGGGATGAACCACAATGGGTCCAATCAGCCGGCCGTACTTGTACAGCACAGCCCACGCTCAGGATTCCATCTCGCTTCTGCTTATCGCCACGGCCTGGCGTGCGGAAAGAATGCTGGATCTCTGGAGGCCGGCCTTGGACCATGGGGCTCCATCCCTTCGGACCGGACTAGATAATTCAAGCACTTGTCCACCACCCCCAACTGGCCCAACTGGGTCTCGGACGCCGGTGAACAGCTGCTCGACGGAAGTCTAATGGACTCTTACACCACATACTGTCCGTACACAGCTACTCGTCGGTAACAAACGCGCAGCATATCAGAGCTGCACATGTCGAGCCACAGTGGAACTACAGATCGTCAGTCAACCCGGCATAACCACAACTGCAAGATATGACATACTTCAGCCGTCAGAAGCTGTCGACATTCACTTCCTCTTGTCTGTGATTCGGCAGTCTCGCGTCCTGCAGGTGGCGTGGCATCCCGGTAGAAGACGACAGTGGAACGCCTCCAAAAGATTGCATTTGCCGGGAGCAGCGTCTGGTCAGCCAGCGCAAACGCCGACCAACCAGACACGAGGTCGGAATACCGTCCGTCCAGCTGAGCCTTTCGCACAGCATTCCTCTGGCTAATTATTATGCTGGTGCTCTGTTCCACCCTCTCCGTCCATGCTGTGGCAAAGGCAGAGACATGGCGAGTCATCCCGTCTCGCGAGCTACAGAGGCAAAACCCAATGCAGGGCGATTCCCACCCTCCATCACAACAAGCAATGGGGGGGAGGCAAGCAAGCCAGATAACCGAGCCCCCCGTACGTCCCGCAAATCCCCATTGTTTGAACCATGGCATTTTGCCTTTTCGCAATTGCACATCTGCGACATGGGATCTCGCTTGCTTGGTAAGAACATTGGTCTACACTACGCAGGACCTAGTCTCTACCGTGGTTCGCTGTGGCTCCCCCCCCAAGCACATCCACGCGATTATGACGATGAACCTACAGGCCCATTTCGTCAACCTCGTCCGGCAAACGCCTGACTCTCGGCCAGACCTTTAAACATGCTCGGAGTCATCTCCGCACTACAGATCCAACATGAGGAAATACATACGTCTTGTCCCGGGTGATAACCGATCACGCTTCCGCAACCCTTGATGCCATGAGATGAGGGCTGATCGAGCGCAGCATCTGCCCCTTTTACCCCAGATCCATCCCGATCTCATATCTTGATTCCAAATGCGACACGCCCCTCTGTTGCGTACATACCTTGCGTGTGTATGCTAGTCGAATGCGTACCTGATCTACGGACACTATTATACACAAAGTACCGCCACCAGTACGCATACTAATTAGCAGCACACAACTCTGCCACCCGTCCCGTGAGTCAGCAAACCTCAGAAAACGGCGAACGGCTGCACCAGTGGCTGCTATTCGCCCCGTTCCGTCTGTGGCACTGCCGTTTGGAGTCAAAACCTGGCCACGGCCACCCTCACTTGCGGCGTGCCTGTGATGGGGCACAGGGTGTCACTACGGGCTATACTGTAATCACTCTGTGTGTGTGTGTGTGTGTGGCTCACTGGTGGGCTATCTACACAGTACTTTACACGACTACAGTACATACAAAGGGACCAGCTGCAGACACCGACAAAAGGCACATGGGCTTCGCCACGCCTTGGGGTCTCGTCGGGAACGAGTGGAAAACAGCGGGAAGTTGACGCCACGTTCCTGAACCTTGACGTAAAGTCTCGTGGGCCTTGGGAGGCTGGATGGCACAGGACACAGGACGGGGCCCCGGAACATGCTATGGGAGGCTGCCTTAAGTCGGTACGCACTAGGGAGCCAACTCGCGTCTTTTTCTGCTCTGCAGGGCTTTACGTCAAGCCGGTATGCTACAGGTAATCGACGTGGGAACCCGAATGAAGCGATACACTACAAAGTACTGGGTAAGGGGTCTCAAGACATGGACAGAGCGAGATGGAACGAGATGAGGTTACCGTCTGAGTCTCTTGGGGATGCTCTGCCCTGCCCTGCAACTCGTCTGCGCCATGCTTGGACCCTTGCATCAGCTGTTCGTTCCCATCCGCAAGGAATGATCATGGGGCGAGGCCCAGACCGCTGTCTTGACAAGCCTGCAACTGCTTTTGAGACCGTGGAAAGTGCTCCGCTGGCAAGCTGCAACCATTTCCCATCCTTTTGGCGCCTCGAGGGTATGCACGGCCATGCACGCCGTATGTTTGGAGGGACCGTGGACAAGCCTCTGCCCCATGTTCGCATCGATGTCTCCAAGTCCATCTGAACTGGCGTCTGGCTCTCTCTCTCTCTCTCTCTCTCTCTTCTCTTGGCGACGACCTGGAGAAGCACGCGAAGATGGACACCGCTAACTAATTAGTCCGCGCAGCTACTGCTGCAGAGCAGCCGTAACCGACCAGCTGGCACAGCGGCTAGTACGTGAGGAGACTAAGAGGACGAGTTTGAGCATCTCGATGTCAAGTCAAAAAGGCGATGGCAGCCTTCACATTCCAGAAACGCCCGCTTGCTCCACACAAGCTACCGAGTCAAGCTATATATGCTATTCCGTACGGGACTATTACTGTACACCCCCTACCCATTGCATTCCTTGGTGTGGTGACTCGAAACCGTCGGGAGAGGGGGAGAGGGGGGGAGAGGAAACAGGTGGCCCGCATACCGGCCATGAGTGGGCGGCCTGCCAAAGTTCAAGACACTTCCGCTTTTAGGGGACCTTTCGTACGCCGGCCCAAGACATGGTGCCATTTTGCATGCTCGAGTCGACGAAGCGCCAGCGGACGGATATCGAGGATGCCAAAGCTCACGGAGAAAGTTCCCCATCATGTGAAGGGCCTGGACTCTGCCGAACACCCGCAAAGCAAACGTCCATGTACCGGGCCACGGTATTGTTTTGCTTTGGATTTAGGCTCATAACGGCTCTCTGTGGAACGCATGCCATCTGTGTGCTGTCTCTCAACACCCTGGCGAGCCGTCCCACACTGAGTCACTCGCAGACTTCCCACGAGGGCATTCCCAACAGCAGCAGGATGTCGGTGCCGACTCGCTTCCACCGTTTCGTTTCACGAGTTTACACGAACGAGCAGTTGCCAGCTAAATGGACCGCCTGTCTCGGGTCAGAAGAGAAGTACTGTTACTGCGTAGACCTCTCAGTGCTCACACGGCACGGTCGAGCTCGCCCAGCCCAGCCACGGTTTGCCAAACTTTGCAGCAAAGGCGCGCTGCTGGGGGCCTTGGGGCATTTGGGGCATTTGGGGCCCGATTCACACGACGTGTTCGGGGATCGGACAGGCCCGCAATACTTGCAGTACTCACGATTACCTCAGTTTTTCAGGACAGCCTGCATCGCCGACATGGGCAAACCCCCCCCCCCCCCCCCCCCCCCCCCGGCCCCCCCATTGGNNCACATGGGCAAACCCCCCCCCCCCCTGCCCCTGCCCCTGGCCAGCCAATTGGTTCTTTCGTTGGACCGATCGAAGCAGCCAACGTCCATCGGAACATTGCGACCCCCGATTCCAACGTGCGGCATCGTACCCGCCGGCCGTCTTCTAGATCGGGCGTGACGAATGTGTCCCATCACGTCCCCATCAGCCCTGCATCATACGGACGAACGCCTGGTCGCCGATCGACGTTTGAGCTTTCGGAGACACAGTTGCTAATTACCTGCTGGTCGTGAACTGCCTTCCGTCCGCGCCACGTTTTCCATGGTAACCTTTGCTGCAACTGGGTACCCAAGCACCACGACGCGAAGCCAGGTTGCCATGATGCGTTTTGCAAAAGATCCTGTTTTCTCTCCACCACTTTACCATGTGTGGTGTACATGTAACCGGATGCTACTCCAGATCCAACGCACCGATACACACAAGACCTTGATGTACGGCTGTGGATCGTGGGTTACAGCACCCTTTACGTAGTACGCCAACATTACTCCTGAATGAGATGACTGCTTCCCCAGTGTTATTCTTTTCCAACGCTACGCCCAGAGGCCATCCACACCTTGGCGCCATCGCGACCTTGTTCTCATTATTCGTCACAGTCTACTGCAAGTGCAGTCGCCCGCATTGACGACGACCTGGTAGACGATCTGTCCACCCGCATGCGATGCCTTGGAAAAGGACCCGTTTCGATGGACCACCACGATCGCGACGAGCCAATGTGTTTTGCGTTGGGACAGTTTGCAGTCCCTGGCGTAGAGTGTCGCTTCAGCGTCCAAGAAAGCCAGTTGGGCAGCAAAAGAGAGGAGCAATGAATTGACTGCCGCTTCATTCTCGGCTGCCTCTGTCGGGGGTGGGAGCCTGCTTGGTGATGAATCCTTCCATCAAACCCTTGAAGTCTGACTGTCGGAGGGAAAGATTGAATTGAAGAAGCGATTGTCCGTCGTCGTCGTCGTCGTCGTCCGAGATGACAACCCAGGCCTGCTTCGTTGTACAAAGACGTCGCAGTCAAACACTCGGACGTTCAAGTCATCATTCGCAGCCCATGGCAACACGATAGAGATGGATGTCAAGACGTGGCGGTTGATCGTGTAACCACCTACACACTGCGGACGGGAAGACGGCCCCCTTGTCTCGTCGCTTACAACTCGATAACGGAATCGCCGGCCAACGAATGGCGCAGCACGAATCCCACCGAACGCGTGTGGTCTGCTGCATTCGCGTCGGGAAGCCGGGGAAGTAGGCCGCCAGCGCCGTCGGATGAGGATTCCATGGCGACTCGTTGCAGATATCCTGAGGCATAAAGGACCAACGTGTCCCCCACGCCAGAAGATATCGTCAAACCCGACAACGCTTAGCCTTTTGCCATTGAAAAACATGACCGCCAGCGTCCTCCGCTACGACCCCGAATACCTCGCCATCGTCTCCGCCGGGGACGGAGGCGAGGGCCCGGCGCCGTTCAAAGACGTGTGGGAGCTCCGGGCCTGGTCCGAACCCGCGCTGCGAGCCGTACTCGGCGCGCAACCCAGCCCCGAAGACGTGCTCGAGACCCGCATCGCCTTGACGAGCCACGACGGCGCCGAGATCTCGCTGGTGCGCTTCGCGACCCGGGAGATGGCCGAGGCGCCCGAACCGCAGGCGGCCGTGGTGTACGTCCACGGCGGCGGGTTCGTCACCTGCGACGTGGACATTTTCGCGCCGCAGGTGAAGCGTTTCGTCGAGATGGCGGGCATGCCCTTCTTCGCCGTCGACTACCGCCTCGCGCCCGAGTTCCCCGACGGCCTGGGCGCCGAGGACGTCTACTTTGGCATCAGGCACCTCTCGGAGCACGCGGCCGAGTGGAACGTCGACCCGGCGCAGCTCGTGCTCATGGGCGACTCGGCCGGCGGAGGCATCGCGGCCGGCGCGGCGCTCATGGCGCGCGACAGGGGGATCCGCCCGCCGCTGCGGAAGCAGGTTCTCGTGTACCCGATGCTCGACGACCGCACGACCGCCGTGCGCGACGGGTCGCAGCTGTCGCGCTTCCTGACGTGGAAGATCAACGACAACCGCATCGCGTGGGCGGCCGTCCTCGGGGCCAGGGCGGGCGACCCGCAGGCCGACGTGTCGCTGTACGCGGCGCCCGGACGCGCCTCGGTGGAGGACCTGAGGGGCCTGCCCAGCACGTACGTCGACGTCGGCGGGCTGGATCTGTTCAGGGACGAGTGCGTCGAGTTTGTGGGCAAGTTGGCGGCGGCGGACGTCGAGGTCGAGTTTCACCTGTGGCCTGGCCTGCCGCACGGGTTCGAGAGCGCGCCGGGCATCGGGTGGGTGAAGAAGGCTTTGGAGGCGAGGAACGAGGCGTTGAGGAGGGCGTAGCTGTGATCTCCCATGAGAGACTCTTCACGCTGTGTGACAGTTCTCTTGACCGTGAGCGATGGAAGCTCTGAAAGACGGGCAGGCTCTACAACATCAGCAAGCAGCCTCGTGCTGGGTGTCAGCCAATCTCTCTTCTTCAGTCTTCAGACCGTACGGCGTCGTCCGTCATCTCTAGCAGCGTAATCAGTGGCATTGGATGGAGACCAACCCATGCGAATGGAATCGTTGGCATTTACTGGATACTCTTTGCAGGTTCCAACCGAGTTACAGTAGGCTCAATGCTGATGTGGCTGTCTAGAGATCCATAGTGTAGCTTCGTTTCTAGGTAGGATGACTGAGAGCTGCCACTGCATTGAGATGCCGACTTTTGCCTCGAGCTTTATTGATAACTTGAGCAAACACTCAAGATGACCATGGGTCTTGAATACAACGAGTCAAATCAAGCCGGTATTTGTCAAAAATTTGTTTGGACTTGTCATCTCGAGAACTTCAGAATCCACACTCACTACCCAACTCGGAATCCAGGATAATCGAGACAAGGGTAGCTTACTCTCGAGTCGAGTTCAGAAAGTCGCTGGCTTCTCTCACATGTTCGTTCTGTCGTGTTTGGGATCCCAGGAGACTTGAACCATACTCAGAACCAGATCTTCGTCTTATTTACCAGCCCTGATGTTCCTCATTGCCGAGTCTATTGATTACTCTCCCAGCATAGTAGTACTCGCTTCTATGACAAGAACACGCGCAAGTCTATGGTAATAGATGGCGTGGTCGAGATCCCAGGTTCGTGTGTCCCTCATTCACCACCCCCCAGTCCATTCATCGAAAAACATCACTTTTTCCGCAACCACAACTCGATGTACTCTCCAACTTCTCGTCCAATCCTCATCGTGTGATACGTATATCTCATTTGGGCAGGGGCAACTTCTTGGTGAGGAGGTCTTTGCAGGAGTCGAAGTGGAGGCCGACGATGCAGTTGGTCTCTGCTCATTGCAAGTCAGCAACGTAGTATCATTAGTGTAGATGGATGGAGGGGATACGTACGGCACTTGCTGTATTGCTGCTTGCCCTTCCACAACTTGGCGTAGGTCGTGGCACCGCCCCAGCAGATGTCGTCGCATTCCAGCCAGCACTTTTCGTTGACGAAATCCGGGCGCTTCTTGTGGCGGCTGGCCTCTGCCGTGCCTGCGAGGAGCGCGGCGGTCAGGGTGAGGAGCTTGGTGACCTGCATGGCGTTGGGCTCTAAGAGTGGACAGAGTCAACCAAAGTGAGAGAGAGGGAGAGAGAGAACTGGCGACGAGGTAGTGACGGTGTTTTGGGAGACGAAAGGGGAAGAGAGAGAGAGAGGAGGGAAAACGGCGAAGAAGGAGTTGGGGCAGAGTCGAATATATCACCCTCGTGGCATAGTCACAACTTGTTCACATGTCGGGATGTGCCCCTATTCAACATATGCACTCGTTATAAATGTTGAGTAAAACTATTGCTGTCCGTTTCTGGCTCGGACTGCCGGGCACAAGCTTCTCGTATATGTTCCAACCTCTCGACCTCATCGACGCCCCCTTTATGCAAGACCAAAACATGGCCAACCTTGATCGCCAGGACTGGATCTCGATCGACTTTTGCCTCACGTTGAACCCGTCGATCACGAGCTCCCTTGTATGCTGCCGTGACCATCACATCCCATCTACGAACCATGTACTCGAGTTCAAAAGCCTCATCAAGCCGTACATACGTCCGACATGCAAAAGAAGAGGCCACAAGTTACAACAGCTAGCTAGAACAGCAACCTCAAGCTCCATCCACCCGCCACGCCCCTCGCGACAGCAAACGCCGCAAACGCCATGACGTTGAAGGGGCCCAGGCGGTCGGCCGCGTAGCCCGGCAGCGCGCGCCCGGGGATGGCGCCCGCGTTGAGGAGCGCGTTGAGGCGGAGCGACGTCTGCAGGGGGATGCCGGCGTGGATGGCGTACGAGCAGATGTACGTGTACGGGATGAAGACGGCGAACTCGACGAGGAAGACGGCGAGCGTGGTGAGGGCGAAGTTGGCGTCGCGGACGAGGGCCTGCAGGTCGACGGCCGCCCCGGCGCGTTTGTTGGGTGGCAGGCGTTTCTTGAGGAGGACGCATGCGAGGACGGAGGCGAGGATGCAGATGAAGCCGACGGTGCGCAGGGCCCAGGGGAACCCCACGGCGGGGGCGAGGGAGAGGATGGTCAGGGGGAAGACGACGCCGCCGACGCCGCCGGCGGTGCAGGCGATTCCGGTGGCGAGGGCGCGGCGGCGGGAGAACCAGTGGCCCACGGCGGCGATGCTGGGGTTGAAGAGGAGGGAGGCGGAGGTGCCGCCGAGAACGCCAAAGGCGAGGAGGAACTGGTAGAACTCTGGATGGATGGTGGGTGTTAGTGTTGTGGACATGAGGAGAGGAGAGGAGAGGTTACAGGTAGGGAGACGATACCTGTGCAGATGCTCATGAGCATGATGGAGAGGATGATGCCGACGCAACCCGGGATGATGAGGAACCTGATATCGTGGGCGTCAAAGATTGGACCTGGAGGATGAGGTGTGTGTGTAAGTGGGAGGAGGTTCGGTGTAAGCTGGAAGGAGGATTCGCATACCGACTTGCGCGCCGCAGACGTAGAGAAAGAAGGCATACGTGCTGAAGATCCAGCCGATGGTCGATTCCGGCAGACCGTGTAGTTCGTTCTCGGCCACCCAGGCCTGGAGGACGGCCATGGTGTTGAGGAGGCCCATGGAGGGGATCATGGCGCACCACGCGCCGGCCACGACGAGCCACGCATCTTTGCCGCCCTCGGGGTAAGCGTCGACATTGACAATGGTTTCCAAGTCTGTAATTCATGAGCTTTTCGGTTGGCTTGATGACGAGAGAGTGATGATGCCTTAGCGTCGATGGACCGGTCCTCCGTTTCGTCACTTTGATGGTTCCGTTCAAGCATGGTCGTTCAAGATGGACAGCTTCTGTTCGCTTCCACCTCCTTGAACTGCTTGAGCCCCTCGGCCGGGCTTGTTAACCCACGACTTCGACTCGCCAGGCGTATACTTATGATCCTCAGGCGTATACTCGTTGGCGGCCCTAAACAGATAAGAAAGTAAGGAGAACCAGGAACTGCAAGCGTCGTCCTCCCTTCGACCAACCACGAGGGGTAATTCCCGAGACCGGCGCACTATCAGGTCTTCTCTGGCCGGTTGAAGATCAGTCAGTCCTAGCGATCCCAGGATGAATCATGAACCGAGCCGTGTGGTGTGGTCTCCACCGACGCGGGCTTTCGCTGGTGGTGCTTACAAATGGCCTCTCAGCGTTGACGATGGGGCGCTTTTGACGGCTTCAGGCGTCTGTGTGTGTGTGGTGGGAGTTTCAAGAGGACCTGAATAGAGTGAAGCAATAACGCTGTGCTTTGCGAACCGTTTCTCGAGACTCTTGCTTCCGGGCCTCTGAGTCTTCCCAGTATGAATCATGAATCATTACTGAACATATTTGTGGGCTTTCGTTAATGCCTTTGGCGGTATCCGTATTATGTATATCAAGGTGCAATGTTGATGTCACCGCTTGACTTCATATTGGCTCGCTTCCAACCCAGCTGGCTAGCCCACGCAGGCAGGTTCCAAACTCTTGTACACAAACAATAAACAAGACTAGAAGACGCATGCCTGTCTTCGGCGATGGTTTTGTTATCGGTCGTTAGTTTCTCCCAGACTGTCTGCGGTGACACAACTCTCCACTGAGACAATGCGGGCAGCCAGCGCGTCAGCCATCAGCCTATCGTGATTCGATTTGGTCTACTCCTGATTTGTAAGAGAGACTTCAAAGAGTCAGGAACGGAGTAGAGGTCCCAAGAATTTAGTCCTAAAGCTCTCTCATTGCCCTGCACCACAACCAACACTACCGCGACCTCACGGACTGGACTCGGAGATACATCGCGATGACCTCGTCAGCGAAGAGATCAGACAGCCAAAGTTCTGACTCCATGTCGAGATGTCAACTTGGTCATCAACCCCAATACAGCCTATCTCGCTCCGAGTATCGCGTCGCATTCCAGGATCGAGGACGAATGGCGTGCAAGACCACGTGTGAAACGTAGTGATCCTCGGCTCCAAATCGCACTCCAGCACATCGTCGTGAGCAGACGATTGACAAGACGACAACGATAGAGAAAAACTGTCCGTACACGTGGGGCTGGAATTTTCAATGGTGAAGAGGCTCTGTGTCAAGGAAACAGTACTGTGATTGATGAAAGCGCCAGCGCCAGCTGAAGGCAGTGCAAGGCACAGCGGCACAGAAGTTTTGAAACTACCAATGGCCACCGTCTTGGTACGGCACAGCAGACGAAGTTACCAGAGTCGGAATGGCGAAAAGGACTTTGGTGCTTTTGCTGTTGGAACATTTCCATCCCGGCTCGACGAGAGTCATCGTTTCGAGAGCTCTGCAGTGAGGCGTGGGTCGGAAGCCAGAGCAGCGCAGCCCTTCGCCAAAGTGCCAAGTCCTGCAAGCGATGCCCGTCTGGCCCAACGGTAACGCTTGGCGGTTATCAAACCATTGGTTGGCGAGATCTTACAACTCCGTGGGCTTTCCATCACGGCCTTGTAACTTTGCTTCCAATGTCGTCCCGTCCCTCAAATGAACGTATCGTCGCCTCAAGTTATCACGAGCTTGACAATCACAGTCAGAACTTTCCAAGAGATTGCCCAGAATACTGGCTGTCAAGCTTCGATAAGCTAACTTGCGTAGAAAACAAGCGGCTGAGATGGGGTTGGCCGAGCTTTGTTTTCAACGAACGTCCCTATTCTTCACATGGATTCCATGCAGCTCAGCCTACTAGCACCTTGGCAACACCATCGCCGGAACCACGATTAGATGACGCTAAGTTCCAACAGAAAGAACTCCAGCCTCATCCCCAGTATTATCATGTAACAAGAATCTTCCGGCTAAAGCAATACCAGGCGGCTCCAGTTCTAAGGGTACACAGGCCCGTCTTGGCTTTACGCCGCAGCCTTGCGTCACCAGCTTGCTGCTATACTATGAATACGTTGGCGACGAAGAGGGTATTGAGGGGTTATGTTATGCATTCTGGGCGCTGCCAAGCTGGCTTTGGACCCCGAAAAACTCGAGCCTGGCTTCCCAAGCCCCAAAGCTGGGGTTTCTCAACACACTCTACTCTCTGAAATCAATTCATGGTCACGATGCTTAGTATTTTCTCTGGAATTCTGCCTCACGCGACCCCCAATGCCTCTCCAGTGTGCGCCATTCATGTAGCATCCAGAGTCTGGGCAAGGCAGACGAGGGGGAGTGAGGAAGAGGGCCATGATACAACATGATAGTAGGAGAATTCTTGTATAAGAGCGGAAGGAAACAATCGTGAAGTGAAGAAGATAATCCAACACATCAGACACATCAAAAAAGACAAGCATCAGAGCAAACACTTCTGAACAACCACCCTCAGCATCTCCGACAATCTCTATATTAGAGCCTTCCACCTCAGTACCTCAAAAAGCTCCTCGCCTTCACGACACCTCTTCACCCCCAACACATTCTCAACAATCTACCAAAATGGTTTCCATCAAGAACATCGTCTCTTTCCTTACCCTCGCCGCCTCCTCCTTTGGCGTCGACGCTGCCTACATTCCCGCCTCTGCCAGCGCGGCTACCAACTCCGACTCCAGCCCGGTCAAGCGCGAGACCCTGCAGGAGAGGTTCCAGCGCGAAACCAACCTCCTCATCGAGATGGGCCGCTGCCGCAGCTACGACACTGGCAAGGACGACTTGTACATGCCCGAGGGCAGCACCTGCATGGTGTACTGCCAGAACTTGACGGGCGACTCGTCCTCGTACTGCGACGGCAGCAACCTCATGTCCGGCAAGTACCAGGACCCCTTCCAGGACAACAAGCTGTACATGCTCGGCGGCACCTGCACCTGCGTCAACATGCCCGAGGAGATCCTCGAACTCATCGAGCAGGGCGTCCAGGGTCTCGGCGTCGTCACCTGCACCGTCTGGATCACTTCCGCCAAGCTCGTTGTCGACTACGGCCTGACGACGCTGATTCCCGGCGGCAAGCCTGCCCTGGAGACCATGAAGAGGGTCGCCAAGGTCATTCAGAAGCTCAGCAAGGCCGGTCTCGGCAAGGATGCGTGGTACAACGTTCTCAAGTCGACTTGCGGAGAGCAGGGCGTCGAGGTCCAGGAGAACATGAGGACGGCCTTCGACATGTGGGCATCGGCCGAGCTGGACAAGGTCTTCTAATCGGACAGATGTGTTCGCCTTGGGTGGAGATGTATCCGAACAGCCGGTGAGAAGGAACGCTTGAGTCGCATGAGGCTAAAGATGAGCTTCCTTGAAGAGTGGGAGTAAGGGGTTGTGGTAGACGTTGGGTAATTGGTTCCTTTTTGAAATTCCTGATTTTGATGCGAAATCACGAATAGATGGTTTCATAACTAGACGGAGTTAGTACTGGTTGAGATACAGAAAAGAAAACTGTCAGACTTTGAAGGACTCAAAGCCGGATTCCAGTGATGAAAATTGATTGTATCCTACTTGGATCAATGGACATCAGTCCCGTTCAATGAACCATACGAGCCAACCCAGGATGAAGTTGGTCACCGGCAGCCAATACGGCATGTTCGCTCTCATCTGGCTCCAGTACCCCGACGATGTAAGAAAACACCCCAGAAACAACGCAAAAGTCGAGCCTTTGGTCTGCGGTAGCGCAAGTAATACGGCCTGCGCGACCATCAACACGCCGGTGTATCGCATGTGCAATTTGATAGTTCACTGGTCCGTGAATGGGTAGACGGGATGCAAATGCGGCGCCGTCAATTGCGACTTTCGATATATCCTCTCATGAAGCGGTTTGAACGGCCGCGGCGTGATCCTAGGCCAACCGCCGAGGAAATACTCGATCGTTAGGACAATACGGGGAAGGGCGCGAAGTATTGCAGCCATGGCGGGAAGAATAAATGAGTGCCGTCGTTCGAAGAGAGTAAGAGTTGGGTGTTATTCCCAATTGGCGTTGAACTGGTTTCCGTCTCTCTTCTTCGGCTGTGTTTAGGTTGGAAGCAGAGCATCGAGGTGGAGGAGAAGCAAGATGATTCGGTGCTTATTAGAAGTCGATGATGTAATGATGTCTTGGATCCGGCTATCACCCTCAAGCCATCGTCCCGTGATGCATTGGAAATGCCCTCCCCGCAACTAGCGTCAGAACGCAAGTCATTGGAAATTCCTATCCTCAAGAACCAAACCAGTCTCCGGCAGCTTGTGTAGAGAGCAGCATCGTCTGCGACGAGAGACGATGAATAGCACCTTCGCCACATTTCGCTGCTCTATCAGTTCCATTTGTGTTGGGAGCTCTGCTTCTTCCTACTGGTATCACGAAGAACTTGGCTCTTGAACTGACATGGCACCCCAAGCTGGATGGCAAGAATCGTTGGATCCCGCCAGAAGAACATCGGTACAGCCCACGGAGATGGTGTAGTCGATCTTCTCAGTACTATCTTTTGTTTCCATGAGTAAGTGATACTGTGGAGTCGTTGGGATCTGTCTGGGACATGGTGGTTTCCTTTGGTTTTGGCTCAAGAGAGAAAATCGGTAGTTGACCGGTCACAGACCGCTTGCCCTGAGGAGGGATTTGCAGATTGAGACATTCGCCTCTGCATCTTCGGCGTAAAAGTGTGAGATGCTGACAGGCAAGTCAGGAGATCGAAGGTAGAACTCACTTCGATCGTGGATATGAGGGAATGCGATACCGACGGCTCCCCCATCCCACATCTTCTGGACGAAACCATTTCATACCACTCTGATGAGGAACTCTGACAAAGGAGCCACTTCAAGCTGCAAGCATACTATACAGAGCTGACTGGCGTCGGGGCTAGATGACGTGGATTGCTCCAAGTCGATGAAGAGAGCGTAAAGTCACTGTTGGCTGCGACGTAGACGACGTATTTTTTTGTCGCGAATTTGACGCCCGTAGTCTAGAACACTCAGTCAACTCTGTCGCAGTACAGATGGAATGAGTACCTGTGAGGATACCCGAGTCCAGCCCATTGTGCACAGCTTATTCGATTATTATTGTATCCAACTTTGCCGTACAATGTTTTCCGTACTAAAACGGGTCAGAAACCTGGCGGCCCTGAGGAAACAAAATGAGGGGCGTTGTCAGCTTACCTTGGTTTGCGAACCTGTCACATTTGGGTAGCTGCCAGATTTCATCGGGGCAAGGCATCCAAACTTCAATGAAAAGCGAGTTGGGCTTGTGGACGATACAAAGCTCTTCACGTGAAAGAATGATATCCTAGGTAGTTTCGCCTAGGTTTGCGAGACGCTCAACCAACCTTCAAGCTTCAATTGAGGCGGCATCTCACTAAGGATAGGCTGCCTTGAAGGAGGTCCTCGCCGGCCGGGCCAGCTTGGAAAAGCCTTGGGCCAATCGCTCCACATCAAACTTTCAAAAGAGCTTTCAAATTTTCCACCATATGGAATAGAAAATGACTAGGAAAGAGAAATTCATTTCTCGAACATCTCCTCGTTCACCCTTCTCTGTCTGGTGATGCTATTGCTCTAATGGTAGTAGCCTTTCCTCACATTTGATGGCTAATGCCTCTCCGAAGTTAGAATTTCACAGATTCAACGCTATCGATATTGGACCAAGTCACATGGATGGAAAAACGTGTATTGTAATGAGTCAGATGTGACAAGGCACCTTTTCCTTGCCTTCTGGAAGTCGCTTCGAAGCACAGCTCCACATCCATCTAATCGCATGGCCATGAGTCGTTTCATACCAACTTTCTTCTAAACGAGCGGGCACCCCTGGAACATCGGACCAGGGGATATAAGGTACCCGAAGGTGAATCTCAACAAGCACGTTATCGCTGGCTGCAAGCTGCAAGCTCCGGTGCGGCCGTCCGTCTGACCGATTTTACCAGTGATTGGTTCTGCACGAGGGGAGCGATCCCCAGACTAAGCCGCACCCGTCTGCCACAAAGGCAAGGGGTTTACGCAGGCCGCACTAGACGCTGGACATGTGCGAGGGAAACGCCGATTCGTGCAACCCCCATGGCGCCACCAAGTCGCCCCTGGTGTCGGCCGAGTCCGGCGGATCCGCTTCCGGACATTTTCTCGGGTGGGGCCGCATCGGCGCCGGGCCCGAGCTCCACCTGCGGCCCATGCATAGGAAGTCGACACGAGCTCTGTCCTTCAGTTTGTGCTTGCATGACGCAGGACGAATGAGATGAATAAAATGATACATGAATTCCTTCTTTAGTCTCCTGATATACGGCTAGAGGCACCTGAAGTCACGCTACGGCCCAACCTCCAACATTCACACGAAGGTGCACTTTACTTAGAAATTGTGCTAGTTGAGGTTTCGGCTTGTTTTGATACTTGCAAGACTCATAGCTTAAAGAATAAAAGGAGATAATGTTGTGTTTTGACTTTGGACAGGGCTCGAACCATCCAGTGTGCTGGTTTGACCCGCTGGGAAGAGTGCGTCTGCCGCATCGCGATCCTCTTACGTCCGTACTTCTCGTGAAATTCGGATTCCAATCGTTCTAGATTGAAATTCTGGGACCTAAAGGTCTTTCTCGGCCTTACGGCAGCCTAGTTCCCGTTGCGAAAGGTCGCGGATGGCCTCCTGTCCCGATGGCCCACGTGCTTCCCCGGGCCTAACTTCAGACTTCAGTCCATGACGAAAGAAAACTGGTAGCGTAAAGTGCAATGGAGACGTAAAGAATCGGCAAGGCAATATGCAACGATCCGCGTCGATGTTATGGGAGGTCGTCTGCAAGCCACATAGCCGGCGTCGAGATCGGCTCGAAAGAGTTACGCACGAGATGGGGGCTCAATACGGGCTTGCCACAGGCCCAGCATTGCCACTTTTCTCACTGGAAACCCCTTCATCCCACTGAAAAGCATCATTTGAAAAGCTGTCGACTAATGAACAGATCCTAGGACTCCACGCGACTTTTGGCTTCGGGCTGTAGAAGAACTGTTGGGAGAAGCGAACCATCCAAGCTAGTAAATGGAAAGCTACGAAGATTGTCGCAAATAGACTCAACAGAAAGGGTTTACTGTCAGTTAGTCAAGGGTTCACGATGTTACAAAGCGTCTGAGACACATTACGCGTCGCAGCGGAAACTGTTTGCCGACGGCTGCCGAGATAATTTGCACGACATTCCTCGCGACCAGCATGTACTGTTCTACGGCCCATCACACCCACGCAGCAGCTTTCCACTGCCGATTTTTTCAAATTCACAGCGCAGCAGATGTTGTCCATCGTGTGTGCGGATGGCTGGCTGGCGGATGGCTGGCTTGTCCGCAGCGTATCCATAGCTCCCGAACACGCAAGCCTCTTGTCGGGTGTGGGCATCCTCACGCATGCGCTCACCTTTCGGCCGATGGTCAAGATGATCTAGTATTAATCGGGAGCCGCCACCCGCCGAATCCGGACGATGGGTTCGACATCGTACGTAGGGCCCGCCGCAAGTCAGCATACGCAAGCAGGACTAGCAGAATGTGTATGTGGCGCTAAGAGTCATGTATGTCTCGAGCTAGGCATCCGCAAGACTCAGCTTTTCCAGGCGATTGCTTGCCCTTAATATGGTTAAACACCCAGAGAAAGATGAGTGGACGACCTCACCAGAGACGATTATGTGATGTATGTGAGGATGGATGATGGCTCACTTCCCGACCCCGAAGGCGGTGACAATCATAGTGAGTTTGACCCCCCGCGATCCTCTTCCCGAAGCTATCGTCGGAGAGACTGACACATTCTTGCGCGGCTACACAGACCACAGGATGGGTGACCATTCTTACCGCTGGCGCAGTCATTGCGGCCTCTCTCCACCTGCGACTCAATATCCAAGGGCGAAAGTTGCTCATCAGCGACGTATTTATTTGCCTTGCATGGTTCGCGGCAGTCGCGACGGCGTCATTCGACATTCAGTTCACGGTCATGGGCGCGTTGAAGCAGCATATCAAAATCACTCTCGACGGTTACGACGGTAGCGAGGCGGATGTCATGTTGATCATGAGGGTAAGAGAGCCATTAGGAGACGGGATGCCACAAAGACGGACAGGGGTCCAGACTAACAAGACAACAATATCAGCTTTTCTGGGCCAGCAGCATACCCTTCTTCACGACCTTCTACCTCTGCAAAGCGGCCCTTCTCGCTGTTTACGTCCAGCTTTTCCCGGTCTTCATGCATTATCGGAGGATGCTTCTCTGGGCGGCCATTGTCTACAACGCACTTGCGTATCTTGCCAGCATGATACTGCTCTTTTCCATCTGCCTTCCACTCAGCAAGAACTGGTAAGCATATTCCAGTCCTCACAGGATGACCGATTTGATGCTGACGTCTTATCATAGGGCTGTCGAGGATCATGTTGTCGGAACAACCAACGTTATGTGCTCGGCATCATCCCCGGCCATCGTATTTCAGGTTGGCTGGGCGTTGCATTTCTTTGGCGACATTCTCGGTAAGCCAGATTCCCATTCAACTTCTGCGTTGCAATCCAACGAGCGTATGCTAACGAGCTGTCTAGTTTTCTGCCTCCCATGGCTCATCATTCCCGACTTGAAGATTAGGAAAGCTCTCAAGATCGGAGTTTACTGCACCTTCGGCTTAGGCCTCATCAACATGACCTTTTCACTGGTCAGGTTTATCACCATCCAGACCGCACCGATCGATGATTTGCCATTTGGATTAGTCGGTGCGTTTCCAGATCCGTTTTACATCACTTAGTCTACGGTCTGCTAACAACATCCTCAGAGCTGTGGAGCGAATTGGACGTCAACATCGGCCTTCTCGTCGCTAGCCTGCCATCATTGCGGCCTTACTTCAGATCGAGCCGGAAGGCAGGATATTCCGACAAGTCCGACCGATACAAGTACAAGTCAACAGTCGTAACACCGAACCGAATCTCATACATGGGTGGCTTCGACATCATGACCATGCCGACTATCAAGGAAAACGTCGATCTCGAACAGGCCGCTCCTAGCTGCTCGACACCGTCACAGAAGTGGGAGAACGAAACGTGCGACAACTCGCCGAACCCTGACCTTGGGGAACACTCAAGTAATACCTTAATACCTACGATCGAACTCGATTCATCAGACATATCATCCGATGCGAGTGTGCGGTCGTTATAAGCCGCTCGACTTTGTCACTTGAACGGCATCGCACCGTCAGTGTGCATTGTCGATTGGATGTGTACATAGGACACGCGCAACGAATCAACCATGACGACATACCATAGATGCATTTTGTAGCGAAGGAATAGCAAGTCATTAGTCAATACAAGGTTGGGTGAAACTCTCCAACATAATTCGAATTTGCATGTTTCGAAGGGATGTGGAAACACGATCCATGACAGCTCGGGGAGAGTCGGTGCTTCATCAATAACAACCACATGACGAGCCACCGGATAAGCCATGTCAATGCAGACGTATTCAGCTTTCATATACTCCCGACAGCCCGGCTAGTTGAACCAGCGTCTAACTGCCTGGACTGCCCAAATTGTCTAGCAAAAAGCAACCAAGACGGACGGCCGAGCCGACGATGATCCTTGTCTCCAGCGACCAACAAGACGCATAGCGACAATCTCGCAGACATGGCATTCTGACGCTGGCCTCGAACCTCGTGGCACTCGCAGTGGATTAATAAGATAAGTACGACGGGAAAACGGGGTCCCCTATCGTATCGCCTACAGCTTCACGACTTGTGCTCCCAGTCAGCCTGGGTCTGGAACCGCGGGTATATCAGGCTCTTTTGGCCTGGTTTCGACCTCCCTGGTAAGACCTTGAGGACTCTACATGATGCTGGCTGGATGTGCTCGCGCTTCCCACCAAGGAGAAATCGCATCCTTGAGCCCGCACCGTACGAGCGAGCGCGGGTGCCGCCATTTCTGGGCTCCCAGCCATGTCAGCCATAAATTAAATCACGTTGCTGACGCCGAGAATAACATGTCTAGGTTACGGGACGGCTCAATCTCCATCCCACGAGTTGCCACTACCTCTGTGGCCTCATAAAGATCTTCCGCTTACTCCGCGATCATGGCTGATGTACAAACGAAGAGGGCAGGGGTCTTGAGACACGGAGCCTCCCCTAGTTAGCAAAGGAAGCGCCCAGGGTGAGTGGCGGGTTTCTGATAAACGTTTGACAGTCACTGACAGTACGCTACTCTCAAGACACCACAAGTCGGACTGACGTCTTTGATTGAGAGGCAATTTCACGCTTCCTTGTGTGGATTGATTCAATCACATCGCCATGCTCCTCTTGGCGCCACCGGAAGCCTTCTGCTTGGGACCTTCTACATTCGATGATGCTGCTGGTGTCATAGCCAGCAACGCGCAAGCCGCAAGCCGACGTACTCTCACTCATATATAAGCCATGCATGAGCTTCCGAATGGCTGTTGATTCATTCCTGTTCTTCATCCAGCAGGCGCGCATATCATAGGATCCGTCCTTCACTGTATCCAATATGCTTGGTCTTCAGCTCACTGTCGCGGCCTTCGCCGTTCTGCTCCAGGACACGCACGCTGCTGCTACCAGCGCCGTTGCTACTTGGTACGGCGGCAATCTGAATGGAGGCAACTGCATCTTCACCGGCTACACTCTGCCGTCCGGCGTTCTCGGAACCGCGCTGTCGTATACCAACTACAACGGAAACTGCGGTACATGTCTCAACGTCAAGGGCCCCAAGGGCAACACGATCAAGGTCATGGTCAGTCAGACTACCATCCTTTATCGCTTTGGGCACGTCTAACAGCAAGTCAGGTCGTTGACAAGTGCCCTCAGGGCTGCAAAGCCGGCCAACTCGACCTCTTCCCCGATGCCTTCGCCAAGCTCGATGATCCGAACAAGGGTCAGATAAACGTTCAGTGGGAACAGGTCCCGTGCGGGATCACCACGCCCCTGGTCGTTCGTAACAAGGAAGGCACCTCCAAATACTGGTATGCAGGTTGGTCGAATACCAGACACTGTTGCTAATTGTAGTACAGGTTCTCCATGCAAGTCTTGAATCACAACTACCCCGTCACCAAGCTTGAGGCCAGCACAGACAGCGGCAAAACCTGGAAGCCTACCGTCCGCCAGGACTACAACTATTGGCAGAAAGGCAGCGGCGATGGGTTCAACGTCGAAACTGTAAGCGTTCGCGTCACTTGCTCCAACGGCAAGCAGGTTGTTGTCAGCAATGTCGGCACCAAGGAGAAGGCCCAGTTCAAGGCCTCGGGCAACTGCTAGGTTGACTGTAATGCCAATATAGGGGCTGTGGCTGCGCCGCTATGGGGGGACGGCATCTTCGGAATCCGTACATGTCAGGTAAAGCGGACAGAGAGATTGATATGGTCATAAAAATAGATTTTATTAACATAGGAATGAATATACACTCACATATTACTTTCTCGACACTACAAGTTTGGGATCTATGATTCTCCAACTGGCTGAGACTTAATCTTTGGTGTATGAAGCCCCAAGCTGCTTCTTCTCTACTGTCATAGTAATCCCTCGATAGTTGGCTTGTAGTAGTTATATAGAAGATGAGGATGAGATTGATGTACCAATTTGCCCTAGATATACCTATGTTCACAGAACAGGTTATTCTCATACTTCCTTTACCAACAGTGTCCTACTACCACCAGTAAAAGAACACTGGCATGCCAAGCTGTTTTGATGTTTTTTAACTATGTATGTTGTAGAACAGAATTCCTCTCTGTCCTGTCGTAAAGCCCCAGGTAAAGTCAATGGTTTGCCCTCTCGTGAAACCATAAGTATTCGTGGGTACACACAATCCGGAATCATCTCCGCCAATTTCTTCTTTACAGACAGTTTCTCTGTATCCACGTAAGTTGGCTGATAGGGCCCCTGGTGGCTCAAGGACGTAAGTTCTGTCCCAACCTTGTAAAACACATATTAGCTGTTGTGCAAATATCAAGAGAGAGAGAAGGGGGGGGGATAAACTTACTTCGAACCTCACCACTAACACTTGCGTCTTTTTTATCTTCGATAACTGGTATCGAAGCAATTTTCTTTCGAACTCCAGTAAAAAGCTCGAAGTCAACGTCTCTGTATCCATATTGGTCTTCGCGATTCGTTGAGATGTTATCTTTCCTTGGGGGTGTAGAAGGGATGCAGATAATAATTTTATCCTGTAATCCGCGATCCGTCTCAATTGCTTCAGCACAGAATGTTAATTCAGGACATTCGCCAATCCTGTTGTATACCGAGTCATTAGGCCTTCGACATTCATCGCGCCATGATCTGGGTCCCGCATGTGCTCGGCATTTACGACGGACCCAATGTGACGGGGCTTCGCAGCGCAGGTCATATGGAATGCCCCTCTTCTGCAGCACTCCCGAACGTTTTACCACCAAAGGCGCAGATGTGTTGGAGAAATCATGATGTTTGGTTTCATAGTAGGCGAGAACTGAATCAATAAAGCCTTCTGGCATGGAGCTTTTTGAAGATGAAAACGAAGTAGAGTTGGTAAATGGATAAGCTGATACGTAAGGACTGATAACCAAGAGAAAAAGTAGCGGCGCGAGGCTCAGAATAGTGAATTGAGAATAGTTGACACGCATCATAGTGAGTTTGGTCGTTATTGTTTCCGTAGTGGTGATGCTTCCGTTACCCGTAGTGCGTGACTGAGGAGAGAGAGACGAGCTCTAAGAATGAGGTACGTGAGAAGAAGTGGGGGGTAAGGTAGCGAGCAATGGCGGCTAGATCAGCCTCAATTCAAAAAGCGCGCCAATAGAAATCCAGAAGTTAACCAAAACCAACTTGGACTATTCTGGCGAAGCTTCCCCGAACAGAAAGGCAAAAGCAAACCTGCGGGGACTGCTGTTGGCTAGCCTGGGTAAGATGATGTGGCCTCGATCGTGTGCTCGATGCGCGTGAACGAATTGGCAATGGCTTCATGGCGGTCCAGAGGGCATGTGAACAGAACACGTAGGCCAAGCTGTACCCTGGGAAGACGGAGGAGGTCAGTTGACTCAGTTCTGTCGTTGCTCTCTGCGAGGACGCGTCGCTGATCCTAAACCGCGTGATTTTGAGCTGACGGACAACGAACCAAAAAGCTTTCGCCGCTGGCTACGCTAACCTGGATACCTAGTCTCGGATAGCTGTGAGTCTTCGATTATTCGTTCGAGCGGGCATCGCGTGAGGTGAACTCGTAAGCGCACGCCTCACGTCTGTGACGGGAAAATCGTAATTTTCAACTTGCGACGCTTCAAGGACACTCCCGGCGGCTCCTCGATGGCAAATACTTAATCTGACGCGGCGTGAGACCTATTGCTCCTCGGCATTAGTATGCTAATGGCGAAAAAACAAGATGGACCGGACAGTACCCGGCAATATCTTTGATGAAATGATGCCATCTATGTGCGTATCGTGATGATTATCAACTTTCAAGTTCACTGGACTCCTTCGGCGGCCGGCTCAGAATCCAAAAGACGATTAATGCGCGCGGTCTAGTCTTGGCGATCGATGTCATTTTTCAAAGTTGCGAGCTGGAACTTAGTCTGCAGTTTTATTTATGACCTGTCGTGATAGCTTCAGGCCTGTGGGCTGCTGTCCCGGGTCACGTGGCCCGCTCACGTAAGGCGTTCCTTACGTAAGATACACCCATAAACCCATATATCAGACGGTACCGCTCCGCAGATAGCTTTTCTCACGAACGAGCCTTTACCTACCTATCTCCGTAGGCCTACCGGTACGGTTCACCACATGACCCTTGTGTCTATTTGCGAGACTAAAAGTTACCGCAATTGAGCCCTCTCGGTTATTACCCCAGTTTCTACTCACATACTTTGATTTATTCTTTGTCATCACTGTTCTAGTTTCCCTGACGTGCCTTAGCGTGGCTTCAGGGGTATTCGAACCCCTTCGCCTCATAGCCCCCAATTAGAGAGAGTTCAACCGTTTCTACAGTATGTCTCCTTCGCGACAGCAGGCTAAAGGCTGCTAATACCGGGCTCAGAGGGATTAAGATACCAATTCGAATAAAGAATGAAATAACGTGACTGAACTTAATTTAAAGATGTTGTGCTATAAAGGTCAAACGGAACTAAAAAGACATGAGGGTAGAGAGAATAAGCTGAAAACAAGTCCATGTCAACTAGAGCTTCTGCAGATACACCATAGAAACCATGGCCTATGTCTTCCGCTTATAACGATGGGCAGCTCCGTTATATACAAAGGAAAACATCGTTGCCCGAAGAGTTTCTCTTCAGACCACATTTGGTCTTGCCACAACACGGTCTATCGGGCGCATTCAGCCCACAGTAACCTTTCACTTTGTTAAGATTGGCTCAGCAGGTAGGCTTTCTTCCGTTGGCTTACCGTTTGCCGGAATACACTTCGCTTGTCTAGTTGACAGGGACTCGCGTCCGGGGGAGATGTCTGGAAATAATTCAGTAAATAAGAACTAAAACAAAAGTGTTCTTATCATTCTGCTGCCGGGAACATGCTCTTACTTTGATCGGCGGTAGCCGTACCGAGGGCGAGGCCGAGGATGGAAACTAGGAACTTCATGTTCGCCATCTTGTGATTGCTTGTACAGAGACTGGAATATCCCGAGCGTCATGGGGAAGCGACTATAGACTGAGTTTAATACCGTCTCACACATGTAACCGTGAGCTCGGCTCAGCGGGGCTGCAAGGGTGCGTTTCTTGGACAAGTCTGAATAGTGAATGAGCACGCAGGGCCACTCCCTGGCCCGGACGCCTCGGACTGTTACTTCATTTAGTAAATCATTTAGTAAATCTCCCCTGTTGAAGACTCGGACTCTTGACCGGAAAAGCGCAAAGCCACTTATTGTCAGTAGGGCCGCCCATCTTAACAGCCTAACTCAAGGGTGATTGAGTCCCAAGATCAAGGCTCGACTGGAAACCGTTTGACTCATTCTTTACGTCTTCTTATGTCAAATCCCGAGCTCCTTATGCGCCGGAAATGCCGTGTCAATCCTAAGATGGCGTCGCAGACACAGCAACGAGGATCGAGACGAAATATACCGTTTCCACCACATTTGGGTTGTATTCGCCTCAAGCTTTCTGTTGAGATTAATACATGATTGATTCGACATCCCACTCAATTTGCTGTGACTGAGTCGCGTGGAGGCACCGGTGCTAGCTATAATCCTTTGTGATCTCTCCGAAACCTTTGCTTGAGCCTTTGACTCAGAGTACCCCGGTTTTCGACCCTTCTCACAACATATCCGAAGCAAATGGTTTGTGCCATTGTCTTGATGTTTGGACAGAGTTGTTCAATGGGATAACAACTTCTGTGTAGCTAATATAGATGAGACAGTGGAAACACCATTCGGTCCGGGCTAAGCCACTGCATAGTTGTCCATCTATCGCAAATGATATCCACATGATGCTGTCTTGTCGTAATATAACCCGTTATTGCTGCAGCGCAATAGCGGTTCCGCTTTTGTGACATGTCTTTAAATAATTACCGTTGTGCTTGCGATGAACAGTTGGCGTGGGGCGCAAGTTGAAGGCTCGAAACTTCTGCCGTAGTGTTAAGCTTCAGCAGCAACTCCTGACGTAAAGCCGGCGGCGCTCAGCATAAAACTGACGAGTAATAGAAGCAGCAAGGTCTCTCGTTGTGCTGTAGCGGTCTTTCGCACACTTGGCTTTGATATCCATTCTAACAGACAACACCCATGTGCCGTTCACTCTTTCATCGGGCGATTCTACTTTCCGCGGGGGCCGAAACACGCAGGCGGGCCGGTATAATCTGATTCTGAAGTCCCAGCGCAGCTCTTGAGCGGTACAACAAATCAAGTACCATGGCATTCTGCAATCAGTGCTCAGATCCCTGGACGGAAACAGGATCGTCATTGGTCGTGGCTTCGGCTCTTTACCTATATGGAATGTTTCCGAGTCGGAGGCCAGCTTTCGAATCGACGTATATGACTCGAGCTCACAGAAGCAGGCGTCCTCTCAAGCAGGCATTGCTCTGAGTGACGCAGTATTCATAACGAGTTGCTTGATACATGAGAGCAGACGGTGAAACATATCTTGAAGGCAAGTTACAAAAATGGTTCTTTGGACGTGAATCAGAATTCTGCACGGTTGGGGGACAACTGCGCCACAGCTTCCTGGTTTGCGCGGGCTTCGTGGGTTGTGCCTCGAACTCCTCGACTCCTCCACTGTCATCGCAACATCACCCAGTTGAGCGGCGTGATAACACTTGACGTCATGTTTCAGGTTCACTGATACTTCTACCTTCAGTTGGTATCAGTAAACTGCATCAACGATGGAAGAAGGCAAAGGTCTCCGCGATGCGGTGGAGGTAGAGGTTCGGTCGGCAACGCGCGGCGAGCGTACAACCAACGCGTGCGTCTCGAGATTGATTGCTTCCATTCTTATTGGAAATTTCTGTTGGAAATTTCCTTTCTGATGATGTGATAGCTGAGTCCGATGCTGGGAACGTGGAGTGAAATGCTCCGGCAACCGACCTTGTTGAGTTGCGTCCGTAGATCCTCCGAGTGTCTGTTCGGCAGAGAAGATCACAAGGTCGAAGTTTCCGAGACATGTAGCTTCACGGAAGCAAGAGTTCTTTGCAGGGCTTTGAACGAACTGCAGCATTAGGCCAAATACTTGATCGGCAGTGAGCCCCCATCCTCGAAACGACTTCGCCTCTCGGGCGCCATGGTCGACTTCTCTAGACAAAGGGATTGGTCTTTGTTGTATTTGTAGATGTAAGAAACATTGTAACAATTCGGCTGACGTAGAGCTTTGCTATCCTCGCTTACCATTGTAGACGACCGCACACTGTAGCCGATGTGGAGGATGAGCTTGACGAGGACGAGAATCTGACGTACTTGAAGTCTATGGAGTTCTCTCGCCATTGGACCCGTGATGTTTCTAACGGATGCCACTGGAAGGAGGTGTGAGTCCTCCGCTGCGTTGACTGTAACAAAGTCTCATTTTAAGAGGATTGATCGGTCCGCTGTTAGTTTGGGCCTACAGCCGGCAAGTCTTGGATATGATACAGAAACATCCTGACCAGCGCTAACCACCACAGATACCATAGAATTATGACGCCCAAGCATTCAAGCTCGACTGCCCATCATCTCATAAAGCCGGGCCACACCATCCCCAGTGTCGACAATTATGGAATGACGCCCTTGCATAACAAACACACTTCTCATGTTGATTAGACTCAACATTTCCAAAGAACAGACTTTCTGCTAAGAAGGTTACGATCTCTATCGGAAAGGCCATTAACACTTGAGCCCACTGATGACGCTTCAGTGATAAAAGATACAGGACGGGGGTAAGAGGTCAGGGCGTCACGGTCACGTTGAGGTCAAGGATTTGAGGTTGGATATGAATACCAATCAGGTCTATTGTCCCTCAATATCTCAGATGTGAAACACTGTCTATCTCACTTGAACGTGGTAGACCCGAGGTCCAAGAGCAACTGTTTTATTGAAACTACAATACATCACTACTAACTCATGCTACCAGGGCAGAACGATAACCCAACTAGCTCCTTAAGAGAAAGAATATTGAACTTGAGAACAACTCAGAAGAAAGTCTAGGCTCGTGAGACGTAGAGGTATCGCTCCATAAAGGTACTCCCCAGTGGAATTCTAGTGTTATATGCTCATTTTGTGTCTAATTATTCAACCAAGGGGCGGTGGTCTAGTACCCATGGCGCTCTCTCCTTTGTATTCTTATCCGTAAACCTAGAAATTATAACCTCTACGAACAGGGGGAGAGAGGTGGGTGGTTTGAATTCATCCCGCTCCAATCTTCTTTCTTTTTGCCCTGGGAACCCCTGTGGTTAGGTTTGATAGCGATAAAGGTTCAGTAATGTCCTATCGAAGTACCAAGTAGCAGTAGGCTAGCGGCCAAGTCGCTCTTTCTGTTGTATTATTGTCCGTATACCTAGAACCTATAATCTCTACGAACAGGGATAGAGAGATCGGTGGTTCAAATCCATCCTGCTCCAAGTTTCTTCTTTTTATCGTCTTTTGCAACTTTCAATCCTTCATTATATGTTTACCCTAGTTTTAGGTAAGTCCAGCTCTAGGTTTATAAAACATTTGCAAAAGGTTGTCAAAGTTAGACTCATACTCAATCGTCGGTGCCAAATCGTCCAGCTATGCGCGTAGTGACGGACCTCTGCGCCACGTATCTTGAAAAGAAGAATCTGTTCATCTTTGATGATAAACGCCATTGCCTTAGAGTATGCATAGGGTCGTGGTAGATCGCCGACGCGATATACTCAAAAGTCTTCCTTAGCACTCACCCAACTTTCCTGCATTCTTCTCCAGCATACTTCCTTCTCAAAACGAGGTCTTTTACTGCCTTGCTATACTGAGATAGTGTATAAGTTTCTATGCATCTCCTTCCGTGGTATTATATGTCTGACTGTAGCTTTCCCTTTTGGCCTGGGAAAGGAAAAGGCGTTTGAACTCAAAACAGACTATGATCTAATGCTGTTGCACTTGGTATATGCCTAGTACGATCGAATGTTACTTTTATATAAGCTATGAAAGTAAAGCTGTCTACCTTAGTCACTATTGAAGATTGCAAGATTTCAAAAGCAGATTCTTCTCTATAACCTAGCTTAAGTCTGTTATTAAAGGTGAACTTGAACGTTCAATAGTTGATGACAGGATATTTGTGGCAAAGTATCAATTTCAAGTTGTTTTCTATCCTTAGATAGTATCAAGCTCTGTATCCATACGGACTACGTAGTGTTTTAATACTTTCAATTACTGTATCCCACGCTCTTATATGTCTTTGGAAATCGTTGCAAGATATAAACTATGATCAACTGTCAGCCTACGCCTTGCTACCTAGACTGTGACAAACGGGAAATATAGGAAGCTTCTGATTGATACTGAGAGATTGCAGGAAATAAGATCGTCATAGGAGTATCAAACAATTATCTTGTGAAACGTTGTCAAGAACTAACAAACAAGAGTACAGCTGTAAAGGAAGTTGCCTGACACTGAAGAACGAATGTCTAGATCTTTGCCCCCGAGTTTATTTGCCTTGTCCTTGGTATGTATGGTAGTCCCGAGTTCTACTACATACCTCACTTTAGCCTCACCGTCACTGCTAATACTTGCTTACGACCGCATCTCAGTTCGCAGCCTACCTTTCTGCTACTACACCTACATGATAAGCCTCACTCCGTAAGGTTCTTGCACCAATATACTAAATATACGGCATCCAACATTACGGTTGTCAATTGCCACCAAAAAAACGGTGAAGCCACTCACCTGGACCAGTGGCTGACGAATACATACTGGATGGACGGCGCCGGACAGCAGATTTGTCTACAATTCCACCTTATTCGCAATAAATAGCCATATTTAGATTAAAATTGGAAATAAACACTGGACAACCGAGTCGCCGTACGACGAAAACGGTCTTCCAGTTACAGAGCACCCCTCAGGTTTACTGGACATGCCGATTTCCATCTTGGCTCGATCTTGACCCAATGTGAAGGGGGACTTGTCGGTTGCCTTTATCACATATGGGAAGAATAGATACCTCCTGCAGTCTCACAGGCTCCCTCAAGGTACCTTACCTCAATATCTTTGAAATATCGGTAGTTACTAAAATGATAGTTAGCAGGCTACTTCTTACTAGAAACTAGATCCCAAGGTTACTCCTTACTGTTTAAGGATATCCTTCCTCATTTAATCAGCACTTCCAGCATCCAGATCGTGACGTGGTCCCATTACGAAGCTTGAGAAGTATCCCAAACCCGATGCTCAGCGTAAGAAGGTTGAAGAATGGATCCGCACTCGCCGGCTTCAATAAATCACTTCCGACTTGCTGTGTCGGGTCCTATGCTCACTGGCATTACCAACCTATATCTATTTTACGAGTATAAATCTGAGAGTATCAATCTACGAGTATATCACCGCAGGACGTCACGTCCAAGCACAGTTGACAAGGTAATGTAACCCATATCTTGCGCTATCTAGTACATAACAGTGCCACATAAGTCTGTATCACTGTCCACACATACGCATTCGTCGCATAGCTCTTCCTTGAGACAGCTACCAACGACCATAACCGCATCTGGCACGGGCCTGCAACAGAAGAAAGTCTATCATGACCGCCCCGAATCATTTGCGAAAGACCCTATCCCTGGCGCCTCCCCCTCCATTAAGGAACCTAGACCTTGTCCTGCTATCTGTCACTCCGTGCCACGCGAAAGCATCTGCACTAAGGGGCCGGCAAGCGTCGGCTGAAGAGTAGATACATCTAAAGTGCGAACGGCCAGGTTGTTACATTCCCTCAAAGTCACCGCCAAGGTCGTCCTCGTCCAAGTCACCGTCCTGAATCTCCTTGGCCATCTCACGCTCTCGCTCGCGAGCTTCTTGAGCGTTTTTGAGCTCGAGGCGGTGTTGGTTCATGGGAAAACGCATGGCCTAACATGTGTGGGTTAGTTTTGGTGTCACGTAATCGGGCAGATGGCGCCTTACCTTGACGCTCTCGTCGTGCAAAGCCAAGCAAGCACGGATTCTGTCGTGGAAGGCTTCACCCGGCTCCCGCGTAGCATAGACATCGCCGACCTCCTTGCTCTTCATGTACCCATGCTCGCGATCGAGAGTGGCCTCAATGACACCGTCGCGGATGGCCTTGGCGACAATATACTCTGCCGACTCTTCGCTACCGAGATCGAGGCGGATGCAAATGTCTCGCAGGGAAATGCGGGAGTAGGATAGCGACATCATGCGGATACCGGTCTTGATGACGTTCTGACGCAGGCGTAGGATCAAGCTGTAGGTGCCGTCGCGGCGGAAGGTGTCGGCATGGTCGGCAATGATGGTCTCGAAATTCTGTACCTTACCGACGCGAACGGCCTGGACCAGAAGGAAGTAGGGGTGAAGAGCAAGCTCGAGTGTTGGCTGGCGGAAGGTGGATCGCTCGGGGATATCTCCCATGAGCAGCTCGACAACAAGCAGCAGCTTGGTCGCGGTCTGGGAGAAGCCGACGGCGGCAGCGCTTGATGGGGCCTTGCGGGTCGCAGCCGTGAGGTGCTCGTGTGCCTCGGTGTACCTGAGCTGGATGGCGCGGATACGACCGAGGTAATACAAGAAGCGAGCGACCTGGTTGTTGGCGGCGTTTTCGGGGAACTGGGTGTGGGAAACAAGCAGGTCGGCTTGGGCGATGTGAGACGTCAGCAGGTAGCTGCGAAGCAACAACACGATAACCGAAGCTTGGGTATCAATGTCCTTTCGGAGGACAGCAGTCCGGAGAGCGGCCAACAGAGATGGCCGGATAGCAACGACTGGTGACTGCGGCGACGAGGACTGCGGGGCGAGGTTCTCGCAGAACAGGGAGTAGTAGAAGTAGACCTTGGCGGAGAGGGAATCTAATGTGCGGCGGTTGAGCTCGTGAATGCGTTCGGAGAGCTGCTTGGAGTATTCGACTCCGCGCTCGTACTGCTTCGAGTCAAAGAGGTAGACCTGGATCAGGATGCCGAGGAAGATGTCAGTCTCGGGGATGACGTCCTTGGTCTCCTTCTTCTGGCCGTTCTTGGGTGTCTTTGAAGGCTCAGTATCGACCTCCATCTCTCCGCCGCTGGGGCGACTGAGGGACACGTCGTCGCGGCCGATGGGAGCGAGGAGCTGCTTAGCAACATTGCCGGAGGCGGCGTTGGCGGGGAAGGTCTCAACGACGACCTGGGCGAGGATGTCGGGTGTGAGACGCTTGCGAATGGTGGAGATGGAGCGGAGAGCCCTAAGGGTGAATCTGGCATCGAAGAGTGCCACAGCACGGTCTAGTAGAGCAAAGTTGCTCTTGATATCTGTGAGGGGGTTTACGTTAGCTGCAAGCTGCGACTGACGGCGAGACAAACAGATGTGGATGTATCAGCTTTGCGTACCTGCCACAGCCTGCACCACGGGGTCGACCTTGACCTCTGCGTCATCCTTGCCCTCGTCACCCATCTCAACATCGACATCGGCGTCACCAGCGGGAGCAGAGGCCTTCTTTGAGGGAGGAACCACGACAGTCATCTCCTCATCACCATCCTTGGCCGTCTTTTTGCCCTTCTTGGGGTCCTTTGCATCGTCCTTGTTGCCACGGACACCGTTCTCGAGGGGCTCCTTCCCGTCGCGCGAGGGTGTTTTTCCCGGCATGGCTGCTCACTTTGAAGCTTCCGAATATGTGTGAGGGGTATTGGGATGCTGTCCGGTGGGCAGCAATCGGTACTCGATCGAGAAATCGCGCCCGCAAAGAGGGAGCGAGGTGGGCTGCTTCGCGTAGATACGGGCCGCTGTCAGGTGTCTCGCAGTCGGGGACAGAGAAAAGAGTACGATGGCGCAGGTGTAGAAGTCAAAATGCACAAGGCTCGGTGTCGAAGCTCTGGAAGAGTCGGATGTCGTCGATGGAAAGGTGAGGATGCTATGTTGTGGTTGTTGGTCTGCCTCGTGAAGCAAGAAGGTTCGATGGCGGAGAGCTCAAAGATTGAATACCTGAGGCTTGGGGGTTGCTTTCATGCCCTGGGCTGGAAGCGACCTTATTGAGAGACCTACCTTAGGTATGCACTTAAGGTACCTACCTAGGTAGTAGTTGCGGTCGCGGTACCTATGCGTTGCTAGACGACCTGCGCTGGTTGGTGGCATGCGGCGGGCAGACAGCAGCAACACAAGTAGAGGTACCTATATAGAGCTGCTTACCTTAGCGAGTCAGGTTGCCGGACTCAGTGCTGGGAGGGGAGGAGGGTGGAACACCAAACCCCAAGGCGCTCACTGTGACCACTGACCAGTGACCACTAAACCAGACCAGGCCATGCGGGTCCTAGCGCGAGTGACGTTGTCAATGTTGCCTGCCTGCGGTGCTGTCGCGTTCGCACACCGCGGCTGGATTCAGGTACCCTTGGCCACAAACCTGAGTGCCCGGGCTCCACCGGCACGGCATGCGGATACAACACGGATAAACTAGCGCCGATGCGCACCTCCCGTCGCGGCTGGAATGAAGGGATTTACAAGTATGTGATTATTCACAATAGTATCGTCACAGTCTGCAGGTTCTCTGGCTGTATTATTAATCAGTCTCTTCATGTCGACCAAGCTCTCTCTGATCGCTCTGTCCTGCGATTGACTTACGAGATCCTCGAAGCTCGTGTGTCGAGCCTCAGTAGGTATGGACTTCCCTCTTCTTTCAAGCCGGCGATATTTCTCTTCTGTCTTCGTCCTAATGTCTGCAACACTCGGCTTTTTTTTATTTATTTTTAGCGTAAATGCCTCTCAACAACGACCGAATCCGGAGCGCCATGTGCAGGAACCCCTACTCTTCCCATTCAGTATCTTCACAGCAGCGCTGTCTCCGTCAAGTTCTCATCACGTATAGTCGGCCACTTTAGACCATACTAGCGAATCCAAACGGCGTGTTCCAATTTCCATTTCAATTTGGGTATAGCCTACCGAGAGGAAAAAGTAATATCGAGCATCCGAGTCGTCATGACTGCATCCCTTCTCCAAACGCCGCGTACCTCATGTAACCTTCCGTGATAGCCCTGATAATTCCAAGCCGCGACGACGCCGCTTCCCAAGCCAAATTCACAATTGCGACGCGTCCGTGACTACTTGCTCTTGAAGTTGATCTCAATCTGATTCGTCATGACCCGAGCCTCTGCCTCAACATCCCGAGCTCCGGGGAGATCCTCGGTCGGCAGCGTCTGTGGGAGAGGGACTGGACCTGTACCAGCAGATTTCTTCGAGGGAGAAGCGGTCTTGCGACTCCGACGCCGGGGAGTGGTGCTAGCCCGGGCCTTTGTAGAGCCCGCTTTGACAGGTGAGTTCGCGGGCGTACCTTCTCCCTGGATGCCCTCTTCCTCGCCTTGAAATGCACGAACAGCCCTAGCAGTTTGGCGCTTGGGACGACTGGGCTTACCCTTGGCATGCGCCGTGGATTGCCGGTCGAACGAGTTCTACTCGCCCTTACCAGACGTGACCTTGGCAGCTTGGATTGCACTCATCTTGGTGATCCAGGCCGTGGAAGGCTGGATCTTGCGGACGGTACGCAGTTCGTCCGACGAGTAGCCAGGAACGCGAATGTTGTACGTGCGTTCCAGGACGAGCTGAATATCACGGATCTCGAGAACTTTGGAGCCACGCTCCTTGGCGTTGCGGCAGGCAGTCTCCAGTACATTGTCGACGAAACTGTCTGCCATGATCAAGACGCTCTGTTTCATTGTCAGTGCTGCCACTGGGGATATAACACAGCCTGTGACTTACCTCCTCAACCTCGGGGGTCAGCGTGTTCGGATCCAGATTATCGGCGTTACCACCGCAGACCTGACGGACAAGCTCGTCAAGCTTTTTCTTGCTGAGCACGTGGTCGCCCTCGGCCTCATGGACATAGGCCGGGATCTTCGCAATCGCGGGTTGGCCCATGACACCACCAGCAATACCACCGCCAGCCGTGTAGGTGGGACGGCCGGCACCAGCTCCGTTGCTCATCGCGACCGGCTGGGGGACACCCATGGCTCGCTCCGGAAGGGTCTTGGATACGGGAACCCTAGCCTGCAGAGTCTGAGGCTGCTGACTGGGGTGTGCTTGTTGACTGGGGACGCCTCCAGCTCCAGAACCCATGACACCCTGTGCGCCAGCCGATCCTGGAGTGCTTGTAGGTTGCGGTTGGGGCTGGACGGGGACCGAAGTTTGTGAGTTCATCCTTTGGTTCGCACGCGAGACGGCAGCTTGGTGTGTGAGAGCTTGTGTGCCGATGGGGACGGCAGACTGAGGCGTAGCGACGCGTCCTTGAGTGGGTGTGCCGACCGAAGGATGGCCTGCAGCGCCGGGAACAACCGAGGTGTTGATGTTCATGGCCGGAGGATGTGCTTGCTGTTGCTGAAGCTGCTGTTGCTGGAGCTGCTGTTGTTGCTGGAGAAGTTGCTGCTGTTGCTGCTGTTGCGCTTGAGCGGTGGCAGCTTGTGCGTGTGGGTGTTGGTGTTGCGCTGCGTTCGCGACTGCCTGATGCGGTTGCGTGTGCGACGTGGTCGGAGTTGGGGCCGACGGTGTAGATGCCTGTGCCTGGGCTTGGGCTTGGGCCTGAGCCTGCTGCTGCTGCTGCTGCGCCTGCTGTTGTTGCTGGAGATGCATCTGCTGCTGTTGCTGTTGCTGCATCTGTTGCTGCTGTTGCTGTTGCGCTGCTTGCTGGCCTTGAACTTGTGCTTGTTGCAGAGGAGGAGTGCCACGACCGGCTGCGGCAGCTATTTGTTGACTTTTGGCAGCCTCGATAGCCGCGTTCATCGCGTTTGTTTGAGAGCCCTGTACCGGTGTGCCCGTGGATGTGGGTACCGGGGTTGACTGACCTCCAGCCTGAATTGAAGGAGGTTGCGCCGCTGCTACAGCTGGACTAGGCTGCTGTTGCTGCTGCCCTTGTTGGGGACGGGGGGCAGGAGCCTGTCCAGTAGCTGCCTGTCGCTGCCTGTTGATGGCGTCTTGACTCTTTCGAAAGCTGTTGACAAATGCCTGGGTTTCGGTGAAGATGCGCTGAGCATGGTCCCGACGAATGTGGAGCTGCTTGACTTCTTCAGGGCTGAACGAACCACCCTTGTCCTGCTTGTCTTTGAAGATAGTCTCTATGCGTCTGATGTGCATGTTCTGCGATTCCAACGTCATCATCGCCCTCAGGTATTTAGCTTTAAAGTCATTCGTCCATCGGGTAGCAGACTCGGGGCCCTTGTCAACTACGGCTTGCGGGGGATGGAACGTCATCTGACGGATATGGTTGAGGATATGCTCGGGTATATGGGTCGTTTGAGCAGCTGCAGTCGAGGCAGAAGGGGCGGCGGGAGCGGCGGGAGCGGGAACGGGTGTAGGAGCTGTCGCAGGCTCAGGTGTTGGAGCAGGTATACCCTCCGCCTTGGGCTCGGTCTTGATTGTGACGCCACCGGTGTTTGTCTGGTTCGGCAGTGAAGCAGGTGCTTGCTGTGGTGTCGGCTGGGGCTGTTGTTGAGGTGTAGGAGGCTGGGCAGGGAGGTTCTGCTGTTGCTGCGGTTGCTGAGGCTGCTGCTGCTGCTGTGGTTGTTGCTGCTGTTGTGGTTGTTGCTGCTGCTGTTGTTGACCCTGCTGCTGCTGCTGCTGCTGCTGCTGCTGCTGCTGCTGTTGTTGTTGTACCTGCATCCTTCGTTGTTGTAACTTGTTGATGAGCATCTTGGTGAATTCTTGAATCTTCTTCTTGGCGTCTTGATGCTGGGCAGAGTCCTCGGGGTGAGTCTCGTAGTGGTTCCATAGCTGTCGGAGTCCTCGCTCATATTTGGCCTTCTCTTCGTCATTCAGAATCGGGAGATTACGCATCATCTCCGGTCTATACATGGGCGGTGCTCGTTGGGCGCTCGGAGCTGTCTGGCCAGCAGCAGGCGCCTGCTGGCCAGCCTGGCCTTGGTTGTTCATCGTTAAGCTTTTACGTGTGATGCGATGCTCGGCCCGAGGTCGTCAAGATTGCAAGATACGAGGGAGGCTGGCAAAGAAAATCTGGAAACTAGACGGTGAGATAGAATGCAGCTAGACGTGGGAGAGTAGCCGATGGCAGAAAGGTGGAGGGTATTGAAACTTGTGATACGCCTCTTCAGCTTGCGCCGAGGTTGAGAGATGAGGTTGGGTCCGGGCATCTGGAAAGTTCCGTGTGGATTTTGTCGCTGCGCAGCTGCGCCGATTGATTGGCTGAGCGCGTCTGCCCAAGGCTTGTGTGCGGCGCGTTTGTGGCTAGCTTATGTAAGTAATGTTGAGGACCTTCCATTTGGCCCATGCTGCTTCTGCATCCACGACGGATAAATTTGCTTTTCTACTGCTGGCAATCAATATTCAGTCAGTCCTTGTCAGACATATTGTAGACACAGCTCCACGAAGCTTATTGAAGAGTCTTCTTCCCTACTAAACGCAGGGTGACTAGGTGAGCCAGACCCACATCAGACCACACAGCATACTGCCCGGAGGATGCGTCCTTCTTTTTCAACAGACGATGTTCAACATCCAATTTGAACCAAACAAGCAGCGCTTAATGCTGTGAAGCTGGCCGCAGCATCCGGACGCTGCAGTAGCTGGACGAGGTCTAGGTGTCATGAACCTGGCGGTGACCGGGGAAGGCAGCCGCTTGTAACAAACTTGATCCACAGCAGATCTCGGTTGGATTTCAGATAAATGTTGACATCGAAACACCCGGTAACGAGGTTCGCGAAGCCAAGCAACCTAGCTTCGCTCCACCAATATTGACTCCGTTCCTCTGCAAAGGACTATACTATTCCGCTCACGATAGGACTGTGTCAGGGTGCGCCAGTGGCCCCCCAGCTGGGCCACTGGGCCACTGCTTAGTCATACGTAAAGAGGGGTATTTAGGCCACAATAGCTGGGGTTCCCAGAGTAGAGAGGTCGGATTCGAATGTATTAACAACCGCACCCCTACGCCCCCCGTATAGATCCATCACTTGGTTACCGATCCATCCCTGACAGACTGAATGTATCACAAGATTGTTGAAAATGTAGACATAATCATTCATTGCTCATAGTATGTCACCCCCCGCGCAGGCAGCGTCGCAGTGATGAGGACGAAGTGGTGCAACAAGACATCAAACGAAGACCAGTGCGAGTTTGTTCCTTTTACCGTAACCTAGCATCGGTTGTAGTACCAGTGCGATACGAAGCACGCCTCTTGTGCATCAGAAAAGAGTACAAGGGCTAATGGGATCGGTCTTCCTCCTCAAAGCTGGCCATCTGCTGTCGCGCCAATTTGGCAGCCAGCCGCGCTTTGGGAGTGAACCTGTCGTCTCCCTCGACGAACGCAAACTGAACCTTCCACTGTTGCCACCTCTCCGGGTGCCACATGGACCTCGGCCCAGTTTCCTGGAGACTCTTGCACTGCTGGTACGCGAAACGCCCTTCATCGGGCCACATTATCCACTGCGCCGCTGCCACCGTATCCCCGGAGACTCTATTGGGACCACCGATCTTCCGCTCTTCGAGATCGGGATAGAGCGGGTGCGATGGAAGAATGTCGCCCAGCGCGGAGAGAAACGCCAAGTTTGATATGCCGAGAGCGGTGATACGTGCGACGGCCGACTGGAAGTTGCGCCAACGAACAGCCACCTCGCTCCCTGGAGTCTCAATGTCTGAGTAAGGATAGGAGAACTCTAGCTCGTCGTCGTTAGCAGCAGCAGGTAGCGGACACCGCCGCAGGCGAGCAAGTTACCGGACGAAGGCTTACAAACCTTCGGCTTCTTTGAGAAAGATCTCTGTTGGAGACATCTCGTTGTCCCCAAATTGCCACAGCGTGACTAAATGGGTCTCGTCACTCTCGCTCTCGGGCATTTGATCAGGCGCGTGGTGTTTGGGAAGATCCCTGAGGACCTCGAGGAATTGGATAAGGGTATCCTGTCCCGGGTGGTGAGGCGGAAACGCCGAGCAGAGCCTGGCGATAGCGGCCCAGGTCACCTCGATGGTGCCGCTGACATTTGGGGATGCATAACGCGGGGCACTTCCGTGGCCATTCTTCTTCAGCAGCTCGGTGAGTCGATCGTTGGCGCGTTGAACTACCCAGCGATCAAAATCAATAGCTGCATTGTGCGGGTTCGTTGTCCCGTTGGCCAGATCTGTCAGCCTTTGCTTGCAGACGGCGTCTTCTTCGTCGTCATCATCGTCGAAGAGATTCAGACTTAGAACCTTGGAGTATAGGTCATCGGTGGCTGGATCATTGGCCATAGTCAAGTTTTGAGGGACGGAGGAGATGGAAAGATGATGACTGGCGAGAGAGAGGAGCCCAAGGTGCGTATGGGGCAGCCATTCAATATCGGCATTGGATGGATGCTTCTGTATCCATTCGCTGGCTTGTCAGTTAGGTGTGAAGGAGAATTGGCTTGAGGTAGGTACTCGAGGTAGGTACTCGAGGTAGGCTGCGAAAAGTGCAACCAAACCCTGAGGAAGGTGCAACTCAGGGAGGTGCTAACGTTACTGATGCGACTGACATGCCTCCCGTCTCCAATACCGGGGCAGACTGTGGCTCACTTGTACCTCAGTCCCCGCACTCTGAGTGGCGCATGCTGGCCTCGACCCCACCCGTGACTTTCGAATATCACCACCACCACCACCCCTGAGGCTATTCGCAGCCACGCTTGGCACTGATATATTGTCGCAACCAAGGTTTCTGCCCAGTACTCAGCAACAACAACAACAATAACAACAGCGAATAAACAGCGACGATACTGGCGATGGTTGCGACGGCAGCGATGGCGCAAGCGACGGCAATATCATTACAGAGCTAGCCCCCAAGGTGCACACCAGGTCTCGGCACAGTCTCTGTAATCTCGACTACGTCAACAGCCCTCATGGCTGTCTACGCCTCGTCCTGGGCCACAACATGTACTTCTCACGAGCTGAAAATCATGTCCTACCGCGTACACGAGTAAGAGCTACAAGTGCATCGTTCTTTTACCAACAATTGGGTCTTCGCCGAGGGAATCCTGACTGGTACTACACGAGCAGAACGCCGCCTTCATTGCCGGCGCCATTGGCAGGATCACGGGGAGGCCCGGCGTGTGCATAGCCACCTCCGGCCCCGGCACCAGCAACCTCGTGACCGGCCTCGTCTCCCAACATCGAGGGTGGGACCTTGATACCCAGTCCTTCGAGGTATTCAATGCCTGCTACCGGCCTCCGCTGCGTCTGCAGTCTTGTTCTGATGACCTCGTGCGGGTCTCACCCGACCATTGGGTCCTTAGTTCACCTGACCTGACTATTGGTACTGACCTGACCTGACCATTGATGCGGAGCCCTATAAGTGGGCCTATAAACGGGCCTCTGCGTATTAGATAATCATATTCCAAGTAACACCTAACTGCTAACCCTGACGCCTAACCCTAGCCCTACTACCCTAACCTGTATTTTTGAACCAATTATATTACAGTATATCCACTTTTTAAATTAGTCAATTTAAAGAAGTGGATTTAGTGCCTTACAGCAATGGTCAGGTCAGGTCAGTAGCAATAGTCAGGTCAGGTCAACTAGGGACCCAATGGTCGGGTGAACTATACCCTCTGACCTGACCATTGACGCGGGGCCTCTGTGGGCTATATATAGGCTACCTTGTATATGGGTCTGTATTAGATAATTATGTTGGGTAATTGGGTCAGCTAATCCCCCCCCACCTGTCAGCTAACGTGCCGTCTCAGGTCAGTACTAATGGTCAGGTCAGGTCAACTACATAGGGAATTTGCCCCAATATGGGGACGCCACGGCGTAAAACAATACAACAACAACTACATAGGGAACCCGGTTATCCTGTGGCCAGTTTTTGGCTACAACTACGCCCTCACCTCCACACACCCACATCACGTGGGCAGGTACGTCAGCAATTCAGCTTCCAAAATGCAGCTTCTCCACTATATAAAATTTGTGGAACAATATATCAATTCTAGTGCATTGCCACTACTCTTAAGTGCCGTACTGCAGACTATGTGCAGGTGAACTATACCATCGGTAATTACCGCGCACGTTTTCAATATGTAGCGGCACCCGTCGCCACGCTTTAGATCTAGAGCCTTACCACGGCGTCGCGTAATGTAGCAATAACAACGAAAACGAATAACCAGAACACCACTTTGCACCCGTACGGCAATATCACGAACGGCGTGCGCTACCGCTGCCGAATAACCCAACAGTGACACCGGCAGATACTTGTGCTATCGGGCCGGCAGACTCAACAGACGTACGTAGGCTCAGCTGCAGTCAAAAGTACGTGCGAATCTCATCCTTGGTTTGTCTTGAAGCTACGGCTAACCCCTCTTCAGATCTGGGAGATCGTCGTAAGCTCGTTGATGACGTTAATCCAAGTGTTTTTTACGTGGGATTCGTCTTCAGCTACGGTTTTGAGTCAAACCTCGATCACACACCTCATGAGCTCTAGATGTCAGCCCGCCCGGCCAAAAAGGGGCGTTCCGATACCCATTCCGCCTTGCCAGACGTAGAACAATGCAATTCTACAGAGTACACACGGTGGACTCTATCGTCTTGGCTTGCTCATACTCCTGGCTTCAGACACGAAGACCGCTGGATCTCAGGGGTACACGGAACAGTCTACGAGAGAGCGAGCGTGAAGTAGAACACTGCTTCGTTCTTTACTAGAAAACTGCCTTTGAGATATTCTCATTCAAGCAGAAGCCAGTCACTCCTCACAACAAGTCTTTGCATCAAAAACTCCCCCCCAAACACGTATTTCACGCCAAAAAAGCATCCACATGCACTTCACCAAGAGCCTCGTTCTGCTTGCCGCCTCCGCGGCCTCTGTCCTTGCCGTCGTCGTTCCTCCATGGGACCCAAACTTCCAGGCCCGTGCCGTAAGTCTGTCTCCTCCCCAGCCTCATCGATTCCCCAAAGCCTTGGGCACTGGTGGTCAAAATCTCACTGGCACACGTCTCCCCAATATAACAGGCCACCGTCGAGTGTAAACCCGATTTCAGCCTCTCCAATGAGAAGTTCGTCGTCAGCGTCGCCAAGGCCAAGGCCGAGGCCAAGAAGGCTGGCTTCGCCGACAACAAGAGCGGCTACCCGCACCTATACCTTGGCCGCGACGACATCGAATGGGGCATTTACAACTGCGACAACAAGAAAAACCCCCTCGAGGAGTACCCCATCTACTGGCAGGGCTACAGGAAGCAGACGGCCTGGAACAGGAAGCTCAGGGTCAAGGAACAGGAGCCGACGCCGCTGCGCGTCGTTTACGCCAACAAGAGTGGTTCGATAATTTACTGCGGAATCATGACGCACACCAAGGTCGCGAGGAACAACCGGGGCTTGGACTACTTCAAGAAGTGCGACTAAGGCTCGGTGGATGGTGTCCTTGGCTACGGTGCTTTCCCCCTGCTGAACTTTTTCTTTTCCTTTCGGTCACTCTTTCATGAATTCTGATCTTTTTGATACCTAGCTGCTTTTGGGACATTTAGGCTTGACCTATGGCTGAGATGGTCGGGATTTAACACAAAGTACCATCTGTCGTCTGATACGGAAAGGTTAGAGGAGTTTGCGACTAGAGAATCAAGGCTATAAATGCAAACAACCCGTATGTGCCCTATATTGACCGGATGTTGATCGCCCATGTATGGAGTTTTCTATTAACGGAGCTTAACGTTCACCATATCGGCGAGTGCGAAGTAGACAGGCCTACTCAAGCTGCTTGATATAGAGATGGACCTTGGAATACGCGTCCTGGGCTTAATGCATCACGGAGAGGCTCTTACAACTACCGAGAGATAGTCATGATACACATGTGATTTTATCTCGCAGGAGGTCAGCGTCGACGCCTCCTCCAGTCATAGGGGCACATGACAATCACGCAAAGCACATATGCTAAGCCAAACTGCGTTGGAACCGCGTACGGCGTCCGTCCCGTGCCGTCGCCGTGGCGTCCTCGTGTGTCCGCACCCGGTGAGGTCAGCTAGTGAGACACCAAGCCGCCGCCGGCGCCGCCTCCATTCCGCAAACAGTACGGATACCGAGCCGGAAGCCCGGCGACACTTGGTCAGCTCCAGAGTGAAAGCCACATGGCTCTTTGCGGTTCACTTGCTCTCGGCGTTTCTCCCCATGTCTCACCCCGTCTCGCCGGCTTGGTACCGACATAGTCTCGGCAAACCGGCCCCGGGAGTTGATCGCGCTGTAGAAGCTCAAGCCCCATGCAAAATGCGAAGAAGGCGTGCCGTTCCGGTCGAAAGATGAACACCTCATCGTAAGTGGGAAGGCTGTTGGTGATCAACGCCAAGCTACGTATGGACCTTGTCTCCTGGGATGTGACAGGAAAGATTCCCATATTACACGTTTTCGTACGCGCCCTGGACTGATGCGACGTGGCTTCTGGCTGTTCGACCATCTCTTCAAGACTCACTAGCCTACATCACTGGAAAGTCTGCCATGATGTATCCCAAGACACGGCTGAGTTTGAGTTTCGAGGGTTTGACATGACCAGTTTCGATGCTTTCGCTCGTACTACGGACATGTTGGTGCCCAGGGCATCCACGAGACATGGCCGACGAGTCGCAGACAGAGCCACGCAACCCATGAACATTGATATCCCGTCCTATAAGAAGCAAGTCTCCGAGCCCCCCCTTTAACCACATCACTCTCATCATCATCAACCCCACCTCCCAACCACGCCCTTGACCGCTTCACCATGGCATCCTCGCTCAAAACCCCCAGACAAACCGCCTGGACGCACCCCGTCCACGACCGCCTCCGCGACATCATCAGAAGCCTCGAACAGTCGTCCGACTTCAGCAAGCGCAGCGTCCCCGGCCTCAAGGACCTCCTCAAAACCCACGTCGACCCGGACGTCAACGACACCAGCATCGACTTCCTCCGCGGCCTCCTCCGCGTCTTCAAGGACTCCGAGACGGACGGCGCCTACTCCGACACCCTCAAGCGCCACACGGCGGACGAACAGCAGCGCATCGAAAAGTTCGTCGCCGGCGGCAAGGTCAAGGATGTCGGGCGCGACTTTGAAATGGGCCCGAGCCTGGGCTTCCGCGAGGAGATGAGGCACATGCTCAACGCGTCGCACGTTCTCAGCGTCGGCGCGAACGGCGTCAAGGCGCATAGACAGCCGTCCTTGTTGGCTTCTACGGTCGAGGGGGTGTTTACACCCGTCGTCACTCTGTTGGAGGCGTTTGCGCAAAAGGTCAAGAGTGATTTCGAGGGTGACTTGCTGGTGAGTCGAGGTTGAGGCCAAACTGTCGGCAATACTTGCTGATGGCACGCAGGTTTACTACAACACCAAATTCCAGAACTGGGGCCGCACCGTCGAAAACACGCCGTACATCACTTGCGTGCCCAAGACGGTCAAGGAGATCGAGCTGATCGTGAGGTTCGCCAAAGAGCACGACATGGGCGTTCGATGCTCGGGATACCGTGAGTCTCGTACCCGTCACATCGTTTACTCACATGTGCTAACCTACCCAGGCCACTCCTGGTCTCCCGTCTTCTCACGCGACGGCCCCGGAAAGACCATCTTGATATCCTTTGTCGGGCTCTGGAGCGCCACTGTCATCCCCTTCTTTCCCTTTGGCGAGAACCCGGTGCCCACCGAACTCGAATCCATCGAGATCATGTCGAGAATGGCGCCCGGAGGCAACTACCTCGTCCGCGTCGGCGCGGGCTGCACCAACGAGCGTCTTCGCCAGTGGTGCGTCGACAACAAACGCGTCACGCTCCCTCTCAATGTCATCATGGTCGAAATCACCCTCGGTGGTTCCAACGCGCCCATCTGCCACGGCGCCGGCCGGCGCCACAAGACCCTCAGCGACCTCGTCCGCAAGATCGAGTACGTCGACGCCAACGGCGTATCCCGCACCGTCAGTGATCCAGCGCACCTCCGCGCGGCCAGCGGCGCCTTTGGCCTCATGGGAGTCGTCACGCACATCACGTTCGAGATGCCGCCCATGACCTACGCCAAGCTCGCGCCCCAGAAGCTCCCCGTCACGCACGCCATCCCCCCGCCACCTGACATGCCACACAGCGAGATCCCGCCCGCCCTCCGCGGCGCGTGGACGACGCTGTCCGCCGCCGAGAAGGCGCGGCACCAGCAGGCCTTTGAACAGATGGCCACTGACGACTTCTACTGCGAGTGGTTCTGGTTCCCGTACACCGACCAGGTGTGGATCAACTCGTGGAACGACACCACCGACCCCGCCGGCGTCGTCGACTACCCGTCCAACCCCGAGATGTTTGTCCAGTTCCTGCAGACCTTCACAATGAACGTCCTGCAGTACGCCCCGGTGCTCCCGGAGCTCGTCGAACTCTCGGGCATGTCCGAGGCGGCCGTCACGCTCATCTCGCACTTTGCCCTAAAGGAAATGCCGACCGACGAGGTCAAGACATACCTCCCGGACGCGCTGCACTTCCGCCGCGGCATCCAGAACGTCCGCGTGCACGACGTCGAGGTCGAGATCCCGCTTGTCGCAAAGCACGACGGCCTCCGTAATCGCACGGTGGAATCGGCGGTGGAGGTCAACTACGCGCCGGTGCAGCGGGCGTGGTGGGATGCCATCCTCCTCGTGTACAAGCACAGCGACCAGCCGCCTATGAGCATGCCGCTCGAGATGCGCATCATGGGTGGCAGCGACGTCGTCATGGCGCCCCAGCGCGGCAACGTGCTCGGCACCTGCGCCATCGAGGTCCTCACGCTGCAGGCGACGCAGCCGCAGGTCTGGTCGAGTTTCGCGCAGGAGGTCATTGACCGCTGGACGTCGCTCGAGGACCCCAACACGGGGTTGCCGCTCAAGGTGCGTCCTCACTGGGCCAAGGAGTGGAAGGGGTACAGCGTGGGCGGGCGGCCGTGGTTCGAGAAGCTCAAGAACGACGACTATAAGGAAGAGATCCGGGAGTTCCTGGACGTCATGACGGAGATTGGGGAGGGCCACGGGTGGACGCTGAAGGACCTGAAGAAGAGGTTCTCGAACGACATGTTCGATGAGTTGATGTTCAGCAGCCTCGGGCAGACGCAGGCGAAGCCGAGGACATTGCCGAATGCACTGAGTGCGATTAACTCGAACAAGCTGCCCTCGAAGGTACAGACGAAGGTTGTTGAGTTGGACGTCGAGAATATGGCCTTGGTTTGAGGGAGTGAGGTTGACGTACTTGTAGACGTCGACGTCGACGAGGGAAGGTGATGGAGGACTTAATTGATGGGACTTAATCAATGAGACTTAATTGATAGGACCTAATTAGCGGGACTTAATTAGTGGAACTTGATCAATGGGACTAAAATGGAAGCGGAGAGAACCAGCTAGGGGACGCTGGAATAGGACAATTATGCCTACCAATTTAGACGAAATATCGTGCCTGTATTTTGTGCAGCAGCGCTCACTAACATTTTACGTGGTACAGCAGCATCACCACCCAAATATGTCGCCCTGCTGCGGAATTGCGCCAGACAAGGTGGCCTAGAGATATCGTCATGGTCACCCGAGGGAGCCCATTGGTTGATATTTCTAGCTGCACAGTCGCTCTTTCGTTTTTCGTCAGCAAAGTCAAAGAACCTCACCGAAACCAAATTCAATCACCATGGCTGTCTTCGCTTGCTGTCTCTGCTAACAGAGACATGGCTAGCTATTTCAACCTGCCCAAAGTCGAGTCTCCCACACAGCTCGCTGTATACATACCAGACCACCTCGATGCGAAAGAGCCTCAAACCATCCACCCGATTCCTTGTCCTTCCACAAAAAGCAGGCTTCTCGAAGTCGACCGCAAACCAACCAACCAACGACCCGGCAACACCTCTTTCTCGCGCCTCTGCTGGCTCCTCCTGCGGGTGGCCCGCCGGACCTGCAGAATGATGGAGCGTCTTTAGGCCTCGAACCGCTGGATACTGGATGTGCTCGTCCCGGGTTCAGTCCCGTAAGTCGTCACTGGGCTCGATTGACATTGTCATCGCTGGGAGGGCGCAAGATGGGCAGGGTGGCTTGGGTTGGGTGAGTGAGTGAGTGACCACGACAACAACCCAGCAAGGAACGAGGAAAAGGCTAGGAAGAGGGGCCGACAGCGTTGGGTGGCAGGGGATGACCTGCCCATCCCGATCCCATCACGACCAGCATCTCGTCTGCCGTCAACATGCTGGCAGCTACCATTCCACGTGACGATCCTGTCTACTAATTACGTCGCAGTACACTTCTCACATCATCACCAACCATGACATATCAACACAGACCGTGAGCTGGCCCCAATAACCGCGGCCGGAATGGAATACGGACGGACAGAAAACGTGGCGTGTCGAATTGCCGTCGGCTCAGCGTTACACGACGCAGACGCCCGACGCGAAGAAGCGAAGAGGCGTTGCGTCGCCATCCAGCATCTTCACCGAAATCTGCCTTGCTTCTAGAAGGAGTCTTCTACCACCACAGTCCTGTGTGTTTGTACAGATATTGAGCCTGTCAAACCTCTGCTTCTCGACCGCCTTCTCTCTCCACAAATCACCACCCTCCATCTGGGCCCCCTCTCTAATTTTTTATTTTTTCAACTGTTTGTCCACTCTCTTGCGTCTTACTCGGTGCGTTCTTAGCCGCTGCAAGTGCTGCAAGTTTTGCTGCAAGACGACGGAAAACCTGCAGGGCGTCGGCACCGCGATCTTTCTGATTAGTCCCTCATTGGGTACGAGTGATGGTACCCAGCTGACCCTTTTTCTACTTTTTCTTTCCCATACTGTCGTCGAGCGCACGAATACTTTCTCTTCCCAATCGCGTCCATGCGTGGTCAACCTGCCACAGACTCTAGCGAGAAGCAGGTAGCCTTAACATCAACCTCACTCACCCAGTCCGAGATGGACACGGGACTGATGCCCAAATCGAGGGTGTTCGAGTCGGGACACATGGCATCATGGGCTTGGAGCGAAGTCGACTGACTTGAGGCCTTCTTCGACTTGTTGATCCCACGATGCACTGCAGCAGAGAGACACTAACGTTGCAGTTACGCCCAGCCCATATGGTGCAGACACAGGCTGATGCCACGACTCCAGCCGTCCATGTATGGCGTCGATAGGGCCAGAAACGAAACCATCGACAGCTTGACAGGTCGAAAGACAGTCCAGCCAAAACAAAACGTCGTCCACTTATTCGAGGAATAAACACATCTTGCCAATGGCCAGAACCTCACTGCCACTCTCTCACACTCTCCCGCCGACTTCACTCCCCCATGTCGCTCACCCCTCCACCTACCCCTCCCTCCCCTCCGTTCCGATCCTCTCCAGTTACGGCATGGGTCGTGGTTGGTTCATGTCACGACTCTTCCCGCACTTCGTCTTCCTCGTCCACCCCCGATCCAGCCCAGTCCAGTCGGACAGCCACTCAGCGGCGTATCACTCTGTATGCGAATAGCAATGTACCGCCTGAGCTGAGCTCCCAAACCCGCCAGTGCGTGATGCGCAAATGCGTGAGGGCTCACACACACACACACACACACACACACACGCTCTTCCACAACCACTCCGAACTGCCTGTAGCCCATTATTAGCGAGAAGCTGACCTACGCTGCTGCGGGAGACATGGGTAGACCAGGGTCGTCGGCCTGGTCCTGGTCCCAGTCCTGATTCTGATCCTGGTCCTAGTCCCAGTCCTGTCGCTGCTCCTCTGCTTGCTGGGAGCATTGCTGCCCAAAGGTCGACCATCTGCCCTTGCGCGCGCCCCGCGAGAATGCGCAAAAGAGGGACTCGATGGCCGTGTTTTTGCGTCTGATAGGAAGACCAGCGCAAGCACTCTACTACTGTACGGATACACAATGACTATGCTACGTACTGTTCCCTGCAGCGACGAAGGAGACAAGAGAGCCTCGTCTATCCGTACATACATACCATGTAGTAACGTCGTACAGAGAAGCGGTACTGATACCCATGACGGAGCTGGGCTGGGCTGGGCTGGGCTGGCTCGCTGGATACTCTTGCTGCATGGCATGGCATGGGCATGACACAGCTGCAGCAAGCGCACATGTTGAATCAACTTTTTTTTTCTCTCGTCGTGGTGATTCTTAATTGTCATCCATCCCACACATTTTCGGGAAATTCTTGTGGTTTTCCCTCTCTTTTTCTTCTTTCTTCGTCGTTGACGACACGTCTACCTCCCCCCGGACTGCCAAACAACTGCTTTTATACCATTGCGAATATCGTGACCGCGTTTTTGGTCGCCCAGTTCCTCGTCATTCAGACAGAACGACAGACAGCACAAGAGGCGATCCCGTGGTAATCGACGAGCTATATCCACAATTCCTCCAAGACAAGACATCTTTGGTTGCGCCATCCCCGATAACCGGCCTATCACGGAACTGCCCGTCGTCCTCCGACTCGAATCCAGTCCAGCCCAAAGAGCGTCGTGAGACTCTCATCTGCGCCACGATAGCCCGGACATCCACACTCCACGTCCATATCCATCGTCAACTAGGCCCTTGGAATTACAAAACAGCATCCCCGCGGTTGTCCGTTGGCTGGTTCCCATTCCACTGACACGCCAACTCATCATCACCACTTCCAGAGCCCAATTCGACGTCCGGTATTCCGCCTTTTGGCACAGAGAACTCGGTACCATCTCCTCCCATCTCCCTTCGGCTGTGGCTTGTGGTGCTCATCCCACCCCGACAAATTCCTAAGCCTCTACCTCGAGCCAGGCCCCCCACGCTTGTCTCTCGCCATACCTCCCCCCATCTGCTACGTCCGCCTCGTCCAATTACTTCCATCGGACCAGCATCGGCTTGCTTTTGCTCGCGTGCGCTCTCGATCGCATACCTAGTAGCACGGCATATTCTCCTCATCCTCCCACCAGTCAGCCATCTCCAGCTGTCCATCTCCGGACTCTGTACAAGCAAGGCCGGCCCCTGTCACCCTGTTACCCTGTCACCCAGAACAAAGCCCGTCACATCGTCACCGCTCGCCCGATTCTCGTCGTTCCCCACACTCGGTACGGCATCCCGCACCTCGTCTCCCGAGAACATTCCCCTTCCCTCTCGTTTACTGTCTCTGGTCCGGGTCAGTCACAACAAGCACCGAGACTGAGACACTTGGGAAAACCGGGATTCGAAAGAAACAAATCCTTCGGCGCCGCTTCTTCGCCACGTCCTGTCCACCGTCGACCACTTTGCTTCCATTCCACGAAAGGGACATCCTCGTTGGCAAGCCTCAAAGCTCACAATCCCCGGACGGTCCACTTCACCACAACACGCAAAGCTGCTGTCCCCTCCACGACTTCTTCACCAATTTCCCCCGGAAATTCTATCATGACAACCTACAGCCGCTGCCGAATATCCTCTTCTCCTCGTCGGAGGTTTCTGCTCTGGGCATTGACCCCTTGACTTTGCTATAACAGCTTACTCCGCGCGTACGCTTCACACACACACACACACACATACATTTGGGCTTCACCGCAAATTAACAACACCCATACAATATCGACCACACCTCCATCTACCGGCCGTCGCTAGTGGGAATCTGATCTGATCACTCACGTATTCCCCGCCGCACCCGGTTTCTCCACATTCGAGGACCCAAGAAACCGTCTGGGTCACCCCCGACTAGAGGCATTCGATCGATAAGATCGTCGCCGAGAAAACAAGAGACTGTCTGCCAGTCTGCGCTAATATCGAGCATTCGTTTCGAGCACGACAAGGCAGATCTTGTCCAGCATCAGTCGCCTCTGCAGCAGACCAATAATCGACAATGCCTCGCAGAACTCGGCCGTCGACCCCCAGCATGATGCTGGGCCCCCTGCGGGATCTCGACTCACCGCCCCAGACTCTGACGTCCACCTCGTCGATGCTCGCCCAAAAGCAGTTCGCGACGCGCCATCTGCCGCCACCATACCACAACTTCTCACGTCCCGTTCTGCACGAGGACTCGGGCATCCAGCCCACCGGCAACGGCCACCAGTTCAGCTTTACGCCGTCGAACCGTTTCTTGCATTTGTCTCCCCGCACGTCGTCTGAGGATTCGGACGATGAGGAGGACGAAGGCGACGAGGAGCAAGAATCTAAAACTGAATCCGAGTCGGACGACAGCCAAGGGTCTGGAGAACAGTCGGATGATGAGGATGAGGATGACGGCGACGACGGAGAGTCTAGCGAGGAAGAAAGCGAAGACGACGAGGAAGAGGAAGACGAGGATGTTCCTATGATGAACGTCGACTTCCCTCCCGCACCAGCACCGGCACCTCCAGTGCCAACCTCACGGACAGCTCACCTCTTTGCTCCGCGTATGAACACCGACTCCTCCTCCTCATCCGCCGCCTCCTCATCATCCTCAGAATCCGAATCAGAATCCGAATCAAAATCCACACTCCCTCCCCCCGTCCCAGAACTCCCACACCACACCGCGCCCAAAGCAAACTTCACCCTCGAAGAGCTATCCGACTTTGACCCAATGGACCACGACCGCAGCAACACCATTGGCCCGTCCGGCTTCTCCTCCCCAGCCTCGGCTCGCTCCCGCTCACACACGCGCGCGGCAGCAACAACCACAACCTCGACAGCCGCCGCGCCGCCGCCAGAACCCCCGCTACACGAAATGCGCCGCCTCACCACCTCGGACTCTGAATCTTCGGATATCGACGACGAGGCCGCCCTCCGCGACTTCGCGCGCACGCAGCGCGAGCTGCGCATGCGCAAGCGCCGCTCGCACGGCTCGAGCATCGGGAAGCGCACCATTTCCGAGCGCAGCGACTCGGACCACGAGGACTGCGCGTCGCTCGACCCGGACGCCGTGGGGTCTTCGGCGAGGCGGTTGCGGCGCCGCGTCGGGGACCGGCGGAGTTTCATCTTGTTCCAGGATCCGCCGCCGCCGCGGATCGACGAGCTGGATGAACCCGAGAGCGAGGTCGAGGGCGCGGTGTTTTACTGCGACGGGGAGACGTTGGCGCGGGAACTTCCGTATTGGTCGATTGAGATTATGGAATATGAGAGTCCGAGTCCGTGAACGGGGTGGTTTGTAGGTGGGTTGAGGATATACGTTTCGGGCGGATTAGTTCTGCTTGAGTGGTCTATGGCTATGCTGTTGGATACGATGATGTTTTCACGATATGAGTTCATGGTATAGAATGGCCACAATGATGGATGCGAGATGGACCACACGATCACTCGACTTTCTTCTCGATGGCAGTTGTTGTTTGTTCTTGCCATATGATACCTCTTCCTGTATGAATACGCATCATGGATTTGGAATCACGGGCTGGTACAGCTCGGAGCAGCGCTCACTGTCTAGGTATTCTTTTACTTGATAGATCCGGTGGATATAGAGGGGCATCATTGCTCTAATAAAGTACTCACCTTGGTTGCTGCGTCTGTCTTAACTCGGGCAGCAGAATGATTACCCAGCATCTTGTCAGCGCCGAGTGCGGTGCAACGTTTGTAGAGAGATCGTGTGATGACGTGTATCGAATTAGCGGTTGAACGATTCGACATTGGACCGGCGGTATTCTTCCACGTACAACCTGATGTCATGCTTGACAAAGTAGATGAAGTCTGCCATTCGACGGAATCCCAGGGGTACAATACTCATAATTCCGTACCTTTGTAGGGATTGCGGATGCCAGGATCGTCTTGTTATCGCTATTAACCTAAGTACAAGATTCATCGGTGTAGAAATCACCGGTAGTACTACCCCAGTCTAGGAAATAGCTCTCATTAAGTGTTAATACTCCTGATGATTAGACCGGGCCATATCGAGAAAACGTCACTTTCTCTATGAAGTACCTTTACCACTATTGTGATATATATCTTAGCTATACTAACAGGACTATTCCATAGTTATAAAGCTCGAAAGAATATAGAAAAAGATATACTATCTCGTTAATCTACAAGAATTAAGAAGTAGATAGTATAAATTAGCAAATAATCAAGCAAGATACACTTTGCTATCAATATCAAGTCACTCTCAACCTGTGGCCGCGTGAAAAGTGCGTATTCAAATAAATGTTCAAGGTTTCCCCATCCTTTTGCTCCGTTGCCAGCTCTTCATTCACCCACCTTCTCTACTCAACTATCATTACACCACGCAGCATCAACTCACACTAGAGGCCCCCTACGAAATCTCCCATGGAACAAGATGGTCTGCAGCGTGTGTCAAATTGCGATTTCTTCACTGTCTTCTACTAGGATACGTCCTCATTAAAGGCGCCACCACGAGACATTCGAGAGCTTGCGAAAGTCTACAGAAGACGTATTCCGTATCTGCAACAGCTGTTGGTGTTCACTTTTGACAAGACGAGTCTATCTCGCCATCCTGACCACCAGCATCGAAACGGCCGTAGTGTTTTATCCCACCGACTGTGCACTTTCAGTAAGGGTAGGACGACGCCTTCAACTTGAGCCATTCTGGGTACGGTGCCACCATGTCAAATTATACCTAAAGCGTAAGTATGATACGGAATAATCTTTTCCAGCGAACTTGCCCAGATGTTAAACATATTGATATCACTTCATCTGACGACTTTTCAAGCGGCACCTCGATATTTCAAGATCGACAGAGAACTCTCTTCACGCACCGACTCTGATTCCACCTTCTCAACCGCGAGAGGATGGATAGAGCAATGCATAACAGGCCATGAGGATTGCAATCCTCACCGACAGCAAGATGCAAAGTGCTATCCAACCCGTCTCTTGGACTGTGGAGTTTCCAACGACGCAGCAGCACCTTGCCGATTACTCATGGCCGCGGAAGAATCTCTTCGGGAACCGTACATGACGCTCAGCCATTGCTGGGGATCTGCTGAGGGTCTTGTGCTTACTACTGAAAACCTCGCAACATTCCAGCGAGGAATACCGGCAGACGACCTTCCCCAGCTATACCGTGACGCAGTATACATCACAAGGCGTTTGGGCGTCAGGTACTTATGGATTGACTCTCTTTGTATCATCCAGAAAGGCGACGACAAGGCAGATTGGCTGGTTGAGTCGACCGTCATGGATCAGGTCTACTCCAATTCCTACCGCAACATTTCCGCCGCCGATGCGGAGGATGCCCACCGTTCCCTTTGCACAACCCGCAACACCAAGGCATTTTCGGCACAGACTGTCTTCACGACGGACAATAACTTCGTGCGGCCGTTTGTAGCTTCATCTTTCCCGTCTTTCATGAGACTAATCGATGACGTGTCTGTCAACAAAAGGGCCTGGGTCTTTCAAGAACGGCTTCTGTCCCCTCGAGTGATTTACTTTGGAGAGCGGCAAATTGCATGGGAATGCTGCAGCAGACGAGCCACGGAGGGCTCGGAGAGCTTTGATGATCCCAAAGCCCATGTACCCGGCTTGAAGCAGTTTTCGGAACGAACAGATCGTGGCCATGCTTATGTGGCGCCTTCTTGGTCGTGGGCAGCGTGTAACGGACCAGTTGATCCTGCCTCATCAGAAAGGTGGAATATCTGTATTGGTGACACTCCAATGGGATGGTCTCGAATTGACCCTCATCTCGACGCGTTCGAGACGCTGATGGATGAGCCAACACGATACTGCGTTCCTGCAGTCGAAGATGCTTCCGAAACTCGTTGTCTGATGCTTCTATTGGCGTTGAAGGATTCACTTGGAGGCATTCACTGTCGTATTGGTGCAATGGAAGTCGTATACACTGACTTGAAGATACCGTGGCAAGGCAAACTTTCAAGCCGCAGAAAGGTGCCGCCTTACTTCCCTGCGAAGAGTATCGAGATGGTAGGCACCTGATTTCTGTGGTATAGAAGCAATCCGAGCGTCTTTATTCAAGTCTATCCCAGCAATTTAGATGTGTGTGACTGACATGGCGACGACAGTAATGAACAGCCAAGGCCTACAGCCCGTAGATGTCCTCCTCGTTAAAGAACACCAACACCGCTTCACTGCCCCTTACTTCGATGACGCCGTCATCCACACTCTCCACGACTGCCTCTCCCTCTGGCTTGCCCTGGGGGAACGACTGTCCCGCCCAGGTTGCCAGACTGCTGTTGCCCGTGTTCACATACGGCGCCGTCAACCGCTTCACACGAACGCCTCCTTCTCTACCACCAGGAACGGCCGCCGAAACGTCAATCTTGACAGTAAAGTCCGAGGTCGAGTTGGCGTAGTACGGCTTCATGTTGACCAGCGCAAGCTTCGTAATGCCGTCCTCGTTGTAGAACCCATACGCCGCAAACGACTCATCGCCGACCCCCCCAGGCGCCTCGAGCGCCCTCACGCGCGTCTCGCCACCGGCAAACGCCTCCGCCATGAACAACTGCGCCAAAAACGACGGCAGGGTTCTCGCGGGACCCCTCTTGGCGCTGTCACGCGGATACAGCATCGAGTAGGTGCTGTACCCCGGCGTGCCGTTCTCCCCGGGCGTGTTGACCTGCTCGCTCGACTGCAGCGCCAGGGTCGCGCCCTGGTGCAGATGGACGGCCGAGGCGTTGCGCGTGGCGTAGATGAGCTGCGTGTCGACGACCCAGAGCGCCTGGGCAAAGGTGTCGGTGACGTTGGGCGCGCCGGAGCACGAGACGGAGTTGTACTCGCCAATGTTCCACAGCGCGCCGACGTCGAGGGCGGCGCGGGCAGAGGGGTAGATCTCCTCGTCGCAGTAGCGCGCGAGCTCCGTGTGGTTGAGGATGTTGGCGATGGTGGCGAGCCTGGCGCGCGCCGGGTCGCAGGTCGAGAAGCCGTACGAGTGGATCGAGTACACGCCGACCTGGCGCGCCGAGTCGATGCCCGCGGGGATGAGGGCCACGGGGCGCACCTCGAGGCCCGAGTCGTCCGTTGTCGCCGAGGACGCCCACCACCGCCGGCTGCCGAGGGGGAGGGTGGTGCCAGTGGTGGAGTTGCCCGTCGCGTTGACGGCGGCGTCGATTGCGGCCGTGTAGGATTTCCAGTCGGCGACGTAGGCGTCCGTGGAGAAGTTCCAGCGCGAGCTCTCGTAGTTTGTCGGTTCGTTGCCGAGCTCGTAGTAGGCGATCTTGTCGCCCTGGTACGCGGTCGAGGCGACGGCGAGGTCCCGCGCGATGTCGAGGCTCGCGTTGCCAAAGTTGAGGGTCGAGATGAACTTCGTGTCCGGGGGGAAGTTGTCCCAGCTCTTGTAGTAGTTTGGTCCGACGGTGGTGCGCCAGACGCCGCCCTCGGGGCTGGTGGTGCGGACGACGTCGCCGCCTTCGGGGTCGAAGATCATGCTGTCCATGGTGATGCCGCCGGGACGGATGATGGGGTGGCCGCCATGCTCGTGGATGCGGTTGATGGCGTCAAACGTGAGTTCGTTGGGGTTGCTCGCGTTGCCGAAGAACTCGACCCAGAAAGCCGGCTCGAAGGAGAACGAGGCAAAGGAGTTTGCGTGGGGGATGGATGCGCCGGACGCAGTCGGAGGGACCGCCAACTTGGAAGAGTTGGAACAGGATCTGACGGAAGGGTAGGCGCGAGCAGAGCTTGCAGCCAGCAGAGCGGTGGCAGCCCAAAGAAGTCCCATTGTGATGGTCTCCTGAGTTGAATCAAACCGAAGTTGATGCTCATGGAGTCATCGTGAAAGGTGTCATGCTAGAGTCTCTTATAGGAGCTACCTAACCGATGATCAAGTCTGAAGCGGAGTATCACCGAGGCAGCAGGATGATGATATCCAGCCCCCGGACCCCGGTCGACCGGGACCAGACGCCGATCCTGATCCCAAGTCGCGACTCGGGCTTCTCGGCTCTTGATAGGAGCGCATCACCACGAGAGGAGACGATGTTGCTGGATCCTTGGAATCATGGAGATGGAATCATGGAAACAAACGTTGCGGGGATGCGGGGGAGGTGGGGAAGCGTCATACCATGTCCGGACCTCATACGACGTCAACGGTCAGGGCATCATTGGAATTTGGTGCTGTATGACGGAACAGACGAGGCCATCCCACGGCTCCGAGATACCCGGATTATGGATATGCCTCACGTTTGGAAGTCTGGAAGCTTTGTACACGTCAGGGCTGTGTTCGTGAAATGATCAACACAGGTCTACGTAGTAGGTGTCGATGTAAACACATGTGAAAAGCACAGTCGAGAAAAGAAATAGATGTGTCTTCCATACATACATCATACATGTACGCAACAGTCAAAGCCCATCACGCCAGGGCCCAGGATGAGATTTTGCAGAACCGGCTCTGCTCTATCAGCCCACGCCTCCTTTTGGACCTTTGCCAGGCCCAGCCCCGTCACCCGTGGCCGTCTTTCCACTTTCATCCCACTCGACCATCGTGACGTTGTAGTCTTGTAGAGAGGGTAGCCCGCAACCTCCAGCTGTCTCCGGGGCGAAGGGGTTACGGGTATAAATACCCCCGAAGCCACGCGAAGCCACACACAGCCACGTGTGGCTGGGCTTCGCAACTTCTCTCGTCGTTTTTGATTTTAATCTTCGTACGGTTACAACATGGTGTGCGTCTCTACGCACTTGCCCTTGGCCGATATCGCCTTGTCTCATCTGCCACAGAACCTCACTGGAGTCTCGAGACTTCTCAGTTCTGCACCACTTTGACTTGGAACGCCACGACTTTGACTCTCGCCGATAAGAAGGTCATCTTCGATGTTCGAGGCACACCCCGGGGCCCGGTCGGAGTGAAACGCGTTCCAACATCGCAACCCCGCAGGTACGAAGCTCTGTCGATGAATAGATTATAGAGCCTGGGCACTAGACTGACTGGATAGGATACGGATGCGGAGCCGCGCGTTGCTCTCCGCGAGTCCCTCTTTCAGTTCCTAACTTCTAAGCTACTAGCTAGTAGCATTGCATACGAGACAGTTGTGGCAAGTAGTGCGGTGTATCCATCACAGACTATCGAACTCACGCAGGGAGCTGACGATGATGTAAGCTTTCAGTCTCGACCTTCATCTGGCCACAGCCGCTTGGGCGTATACCGTCAGCACCCCTGGGCCTTGCGTCGTGACTCGTGTGCAGTAGCTCGGTTAAGGCTGGCAGTCGTGTCCAACGAAGTCTAACCATGTCCCTGTCGTCAAGACTCAACACACCAGCCTCCGATAGATATCACAAGTTTTTAAGCTGGACTGCTTGATTTGTATGGAAGAAATGGGTCACCGTGAATGATTAAGTTGTGGTCACATAGTATGCAGTGACGACTTGCTTCATCAAATGATCAAATGGAGAGTAACGATGCGATAAGCTCCTATCCTGTTTGTCATACACGGATGAATTGGAAATATGGCGGTGGAAAACCATCAAAATAACTGGTTAGCTCGGAGCAGGTCTGTGGAACGAATCAATGGAGTCAAAAATGAAGTCGGAAGTTTCCAATATCGCTACACGCCGCGTCATCAACTCGCGCGTCATCTACCTAGTCCAAGGCAAAGAATCTGACGACGCGTCACAAAACTATACAAATCAGAATTTGATGACAAGGACTATTTATTTCCAAAAAGAAAGAAGGGGGGGTTGTAGAGTCTAAATGTAGTTGCACTGGTTGCAAGCTTGAGCTTAGGACAGCGATTCAATATAGGTATATATATATGAGTCTATGAGATATCATTTCCAGTCCATCCATCACGGCTCCTTCATCTGCAACGTCTTTCGTACCGAATCCGATACCTGAACAAATCCAACTTCACAATGAGACCATCTTTTAGTGCCGCAGCCCTCATTGCTGCTGCTGCCGTCCCCGCCAGTTGTGTTGCCGTTCCTCCCTCTCAAGTTGAAGATTCTACCACGAAGCTCTCAGTCTCGCGTAGCACTCTGGATGTCATCCCGACACAGCTGAAAACGTACAATTCAAGCCTCGGGATGATCAGCCCCCAAGGCCCCCGCACCAATCCACCGTGCCCGGCTGGGCAGACGTTCGATCGCTCCATCTGTTACACCCACAACACCGTAAATCGCTACTGTATCAAAATGCCTCGGGATCCTGCAAATGAGGATAGAAAGACAGTATTCTGTGACGCCGACGAAATCTGTGTGCAGCGCAACCTGAGCAACGGAAAACCTTTTGCTGAATGCCATCCGATTGCCGAAATGATTAGATGGAAGACCGACCCAATTGGGGATAAGCAAGGCTGCAACCAGTGTAAGCAATAAGCGAGGCAAGTTTGCCCACGCGGCAACAATGGTCTATGACGCCAACTCGCACCCCATCCAAGTCGGCAAAATCTCCTTCACTGGAGAACCTGGTGATAAGGATTTGGGAATTGGCGGAGGAACGTCTTACTTCAGCAGCGAGATCTGGAACTTCGATTTCGGTCACACTGTACTAGGTAAGTTAAAGTACAATCCATCAATTTATTGACATGAGAATGACACCAAGCTGATGAGAACATAGCTTGCGTCACTTCGAATGGTGCCCCAAATCTGAATGCCTTCACGTGGCTTTGGTTGGATTTCTAGTTGGATTGAAGGACGTCATAGTTCCGTGGGCTGCGGGCACAGTTTTAAGGTCGGGGAGGCGTTTTCAGAAACCCGAAATTGACAACATTGTGAAATGTATTTTACCTACACAACGATTTGGGGAGGGGCGAAAAAAACAAAAACATTACTGGGGTTCATATAAACACTTCAAAATTGCAAGACTTCATACCCACAACCTGGAATGTCTAGGCGAGAAGGCCCTCCGGTCTGCTCTTCCCCACACATGAAAGCTCTCCCATTCTCAATTCTTTTCGTGCGCCAGCCATCCTGAGAAAGCATCGGGGTGGAAGGTCAAGGGAGCTACAAGCACACCGACCTTTGCCAAAGCCAAGGAAGGATAAGCGTGGTTTGCGACTAGGTTGCGGCCCGCGGGCCCATCGGTTGTCAATCGACACTCGCAGACAAAGAGCAGACACCAGTTGGATGACGTGGACGACAATGAAGCAAACACGCCGCTTTCTTGGTCTAGACTGTTCTCTGAACCTGGATCTGGTTTCTCCCCCGGTCTGTTCATGATAATGATGCCAAGTCTCGGAGGTTTTGCGGGCTGTCAGTGGTCACTCGTGAGTCGTGGAACCTCACGGATGACGGATCATCCTTGTGACAACCTGCCGCTAACGATACCATGCTTCGGAGAATTCGGAGACATCGGAGATGATTTAAGCCATCGAGGTCTAGTTCAACGTCGGCCTACTACGCTGTTCGTTTCAAGCAGAGCAGCTTACGAGGCCTTTGGAGATACTCTCAGACTCGGGCCGGAAACTTCGTTGCGGCACGGGCCGCATAGCTACCTAGCCGCGCCCAGACTTCGGACTAACCTTTTAACCATGAGTCTGTCAAGTGAACGACGGTATGCTAGCCAATCTTTTCTATGCCAGAGGCCTTGTTTGAGAAACGCGTAAGGTAGCTTATAGTCTTTGCAGGAAACGAATTAGCTATCGTTAACTTTAACGCTATTACCTAGTTTCTACCAAGTCCAAGTTCCAACCGCGGTTAGTTGGCTATACGAAGTCGAACACTTACGTTCACACGCAGATACTGGGCTCCGCTTTGGTACTCCAACTATTAACTATGCCATCTTCCCCTTCGAGGTGATCAGGAGACACCAGGATAAGGTTGGTTCAAACATCTTGTTGCAAATGCTATATTGAAGCATAACAAAAACACGCAAAAGGCTCCAACACGAAGCTGTCGGAAACCGAACCGTCCAAGACGAGTTTAAAAAAGACGAGAAGCCTAATCCGGCTGAGTCTACGCACGACGTGACACGCGCCATGACTAACTTGGTCAACCTTTCAGGCATTGCGATGGACCGGAGATTGAGACATCGCCGACATCGTCAACCTCTCATCCGGGCTAGGCCGACCAGCCCTAGAGCCAAAACCTGGAGTGTGCTTCGTCTCCGCGCGGGCGATGAACGCGCGGCCGTTGCGGCCGACGAACGTCCTGGAGCTTGCCACGCGCCATCTCAGTCCATCCGGCATCGGACGCTGAGACGCCTTCGAGATACGGCGTGACGAGTCACGACGAGGGCTGCTTCGAAATCCCATGCGCCTAGCGGCACTGTGCACACAAAGGGGGCCATAGACACAGACAAGCAGCCACTTTCCCGAGGTGCTTGTTGCGGGTGATTGTCTCGTCGTCCATGGCCATGACGCCTTGTGAAGGTGTTGGAGTGCGGCCTACTGGCTGTACCCACCTCACACCACCTGGGTGGACATAGGCATGATACCCTCATTCTGTATAACAAGGGCCACAGCCCGCCGCTTGGGACTCACTGCTAATCTGTCCTATTCAAATACCTACCTACCTTGCAATGGAAGGCGAGTTTGCCATGGAAGTGCTGCCACTTTGGACGAAATTGCTTCCGCAGCCATCCCGAACAGCAACGAAACGTCGCATCGATGCAACGCGATGCCCGCATCTGCGTAGCTACTAGCACCATTTCAATTTCTCGATCAAGAAGCTCTTTAGGATCTTGGCGAGGATATGGAGTCTAAATGACAATTGGTTGATGCCAGTTGCTAGTTTCTCGGCGTTCCTGCATTTGACGGTCGTCGTAGTATCTCCCTTTTGAACAAGTTGCTCTCTGAACGTCTTGGCTGAAGTGAATCGCTCCCCGAAGAGTAGATGTAGTGTCATCAATGTTTGAGGCAAGGGGAGCAGACGCGCAACTTAGCCGAGGACAACATGGCGGGTTTCGTAGTTAAAATAGAGAATATATGGAGTAGCTGTCATAGCCTTTCGAAGCTAGCCCAGGTATTATTTGATTGTTTTCGACTTGTTTCAGCTCTTCAAGGTCGAACGGCTGCATTGAAGGGTATTCTACAACTCAAGCATGAGCCCGGAGGGCAGGTCAATAAGATCCAGCAATCTAAGCATCCAGCAGAAATCTCAAAGCAGATCAATCTAGTCCATTCCTATGCAATTGGGTGAGCAGAACAACTAGCCTATAGATTTGGAAGTCATGAGTAGAGCAGGGAGAAATATGTTCCACATACTGTTAATACTTGTCGTGTGGTAGACTACTTAGTCATTCTGTGCTAGCTTGACTGTCACATACGACCATACCCACTGGAGAACTCGGGATCCCGTCCGCTCTCCCATAGATAANNGAGGGCCGGATTAGTAGTTGGGTCGGTGACGACCAGCGAATACCTGGTGTTGTATGTCTTTTTGCCGTTTTTAGGTATGGTAGTTGAATACATGTAGTAGGAGTGACAGCTGTATTTCCTTACCAATACTAATTCAACTAGATATGGATACTAGTAAAGGCTAGAAGACTTATAGTTCTCGTAAACTACTTTCCAAATATCTAGTATTTTTAACTTTGATGTAGTCGTGTAGATATCGTATCCAGCATCTTACCTACCTGACGATAGACGTTGGGCTGTCTCGGGCTTACTGGTCATTATCTGAGAACTTTAAGAAGCCTTTGGAGATCATCGCATCGTATCCGCCCTACCACGGACAGAAAAGTGGCTGGAGACATACCCATCTACTCCTGAGCATGGTGGATAACTGCCCGTGGGGCCCGGCTTGCTTGGATATATAAGCCTCATCACACGGCCTAGTTCGGGCACATCAACCCGCAAGTAATGCAGAAGCATTATTTACCAACGTTGCAGCAATCAAATCAATCCCGCCAATCCAGGTTAGTTACTTGGTTGATCTTGTGCGTCCTATTTGTGTACTTGAACAAATGCTTCTTCAGTCCGACCTCGCCACGTGCTCAACAGAGTTTGAGATGGCGGTACTACTATTAATTTAATCATGATATATTTGATAATAATGGGTTACTTTTCAACTTCAGTATGCCGCCTGCATAGAAGCTATGTAGGAGGTTTGTAGTTCAAATATACTATATTTTATATTCCGTAGAAACGGAAGCTTATACGAAGAAGCTTGACAGAGGTGGTCAGGGAAGGCTACTTTCAAAGTCTTTTGGTTTATTTCCATAAACTGCTTTCTCCATCACACAAGCATTTCTGTGAACTAACTAGGCCTTCAAGGATTGGCATTTTCAACATCCAGACAGCTTCAACTTGCTTACTTGGTTAATAAATCTGCTCGTTCAATGGAGTGGGTATTTCTAATAATTATTACAGATTTCGTGCTGATTCAACTTCTTTGAAGAAAGAAGCCACGTACAAAAGAAAAAAGACGCACATGCAGGACCCCTGTGCGAGGTCTCTGTCTACCAAGAAAACGTCTCTTCCATCATGTCCACCTTGAAGCCGTCGTCGATACCCTTGGTGACGTGCCTGGTGGTCTCATCCACCATCTGGCCCGGGCCGCACACGAGAACGGTCGTCAGCTGATCACTCTCCAGGTGCGAGCGGATGACCTCGCCAACGTCCATCCTGCCCAGCGTGACGGCGTCGTCCACGACGCATTTATCCTGCTTCGACGCGTCCTCCCCGCCGGTACAGTAAAAGAGGCACTCGACCCCGGGCGCGTTGCCGAGGAAGCGGCGGCGCACGTGTTCGATGACGGACATTTCCCTGGCGGACCAGGCCAGCACGAAGCGCTTCGCCTTGGAGGTTGGCTCTCCTCCCTGCACCGCCGCCGCGTACTTTTGCACGTGGCCGAGAATGGCGGTGATGCCGATGCCGCCGGCGATGCACAGCACGGTATCGGCGACGAGGAGGGACTGGCGCGCGGCTTCGTGACCTGCGTAGGGGCCTTCGAGGAGAACTGACGTCGCCATGGTGGGTGTGGATGAAGCGGCGAGACGTCGTTGAAGCCATGCCGTAGCTCCGCCGTGGGCGCGGATGAGAAACGTCACAGACGCGCCGGTGTGCTCGTTCGTGAGGTGCTGTTGGCCGGTAGACACCACGGCGTCGTCCTTCAGGTTGCCGTCCACAGAACCGACGGCGTCTGATCCGCCGCTGGGTCCGCTCGTCCAGCCGGCGACGCTGAAGGGATGGTTCTCCCAGAACTTGCCGGACGAGGGGAAGTAGAGGAAACCGTGCTGGCCCGGACCGAAACTGCCCGCGGTCGCGGCGCGGAGGCGGACCGTCACCTGCATGACGGAGGAGCCCGGGATGGCGGCCACCTCGGCGGCGGAGTTGCCGACGTTGTAGTACGCGAGACGGACGAGCCGGACGAAGCGCTCGAAGATCCAGTAGCCGAAGCAGATGTAGAGCCAGTTCTGGTAGCCGTAGGCAAAGGTGAAGTGGGGGACGAGGTGGTACCAGCACCCGACGAGGGCGACGACGACGAGGACGACGTGGAGGGCGAGGAAGGTCTCGTAGAAGCTGGCGCGGAAGGGCAGGACGGCGAAGACGGCGGCCAGGCACATGGCGATGGTGGCGATGATTCCCCAGTACTACGACACGGAGAGAGTTGTCAGCAAGTTTTCACCTCACGGGAGAAAAGACAACACGTCCAGGACGACGACATACGTAAAAGGGTTCAGCCGCCTTGGCGGCGTAAGCGGCAAAGCCGGCATACCCAGGTTGCCAGTAGGCCATGGTATAGACGATGGAATGCACGACGGCCTGCAGCGTGGCGACGCGCGCGGTCCAGCGATGCAGCGTCAAGAAGGTGGTCTGGCTCCATCCCGTCAGGGCGATGAGGAGGTTGTTGCGGCCGGCGAAGAGGATGGCAAGGCTGGCGTTGACGAGACTCAGGACGCCCGTACGGTTGCCGACGTACTCGCAGAGCTCGAAGCCCATGGACATGAAGAAGATGTTGGGCTGGTAGCTGCCGAAGCTCACGGCGGAGAAGACGACATTGAGGACAACGTAGAAGGCGATGAGGATGCTCAGCGCCCGGCTGGGGACGTTGCCGACTTGCCCGGGCAGAGATTCGAAGCGCCGGTGGCCGATCAGGGCCGGGAGGAAGAGGTGCCTTTGCAGCTTTGCGCCGAACGTCGAGGACTGTACCTTTTTGCGCAGAGTCGGGACGGCGTGGGTGAGCTTCGACAAGCCGCCGCAGATGAGGATCGTGCCAATGACTGTCAGGTATAGAGCGACGCTGGAGGGAGAGTTGTGTGTGTCAGAGACGGTCAGGTCACATGGTTCGAGACTTCAAGTGAGGGCCAAGACAGGGAAACGAGACGTACGCATATCTCGAGTGGAAGTACTCGGACCTGGCAAACTCGCCCTCGGTGCCGTAGGTACTGTCGTAGAGGGCCTGGTTGACCAAGCTGGTCCCGTTGAGCCACTTGGCGTCCGAGGCGAGCTCCGTCGTGGGAGCGATGGAGGGGAGGCTCTCGTGGAAGGTCGGAGACTCGGCGCCGGCGACGGCCTGGGTGCTGAAGCACTGGGCCTGCTTCTCGGCGGGATATCCGTGGGCGTCGCAGTTCTGCTGGATGCAGTAGGCCATGGTCTGCAGCCAAGGCGTGTTGGACGCGTAGCATTCGGGGCTGGTGGTGCCCATCGGCGCGGTGTCCATACCGGACATGTCCATGCCCGACATGCCGCCCATGGACATGTCCGTGAAGGTGGTGCAGTCGAGGAAGAGGGTGGAGAGCACATCGTGACAGGCTTGGCAGCACAAGTCTGGGTAGAGCGAGATGCCGAAGCCGATGATGCCCGTGCCGGACTGGGCGTGGACATTGGCGATCCAGGAGAGGAGGACGACGAGCCCGAGAGATGTTCCCATGGCTGTCGAGGACCGAGGTTGGGAGAGCGGTGTAGAGAGGTTGAGACGAGCAGCTGTGATGGCTGCCAAGTTGAAGAACAGAATCACGATGGTTGCGAGGCGTGAGAGAGCGACCGAGACTCTTGGCTCCGCCAAGAAGTAAATGAATGTTGCCAAGAAGAGGTTGGAATGTTATACGAGATGGACTTGACAGGTCGGTCTAATCGAAACAGAATCAGGAGAGAAGGAAGCCTAGTCGAAACAGAATTGGAAGAGAAGAGAGAGGCTGATGACGCGGCGTCTCCCATCAACTCGTTGGTCGGGTGACTCTCTTGTTAGAGAAAGCCACCGAGCCAGCGGCCGTGAGTGCATTTGAGAGCAATTCTCGACAAAATTTAACGTCGAAACAGCATCTACGGTCCACAGACATGGGGCTAAACAGGGGCCGATGGCAACTAGGCTGATTTAAGTGTGAAATACGACGTTGGCGTTGGTCGACTGGCCCAAGTCCCGTTCTTGACACGAGGTGAGATGGTGAATATAGATGGACCAAGGGCATGGTCGGCCGTAGATTCGTGCCGTGCGGGCCGAGTGAGTCCATTTGAGCTAGTTTCTCTGCCCACTGATGAAAACACCATGGAAACGAGCACATGGGTAATATGGTAATTTGAGGAGGGGATTATCCATCTGGTGGAACGCATGTCAGGACGTCACATTCTGGTTTGTTCATCCCAGTAGCGTATTGACTGCAGACTCGACGGGGTCGCCATGTTGCCTTTCATCTTGGACCTGAATTAAGAGAGCTTTTGAGCCAGTTTAGCGTCGCGTCAGACGTCACCCCGGTCACGACAGGGTCATTGGAACGCGGCAGACGTTTCCCTTTGTGGTTCCTTTTGGTGGATCTAACAGACCAAGCTTTCTCGCCAGACGGGATCTCCATGCGGCCGTTGTCGTGGTCCCGGCCTCCGTCTTTCGCGCCGGTTTGATCTCAGTATCATCTCATGTCAGGCCAAGTCGTCACTGGCTCGCTGGTGTCGCCAGCAGACCGGGATGCCTAGTCATCATCGCCATGTCGAGCAGCGTGCGACTTCAGACCATCCGGGGAAAGGCTCGGCATTCGTCGTGTATTGTGTACATGTGCGGTCCGTAGGCCGACCAGGGCTTGCTAGGTTTACACCCCCATGTCGAATCTCACTGCCGAAGCTGTACCCGACTTGAAGCATCGTGAAGCGCGTGTAGGAAGAACCCAGCTTGTCGTTCATGTCAGTTGAAGCTTGACTAGACGTGGCGGTTAGATATGCCATCGAGCACGATGGGGCCAGGTCGCATTCATCTTCACTCATGCCATATTGTACTGTAGTGTTTGGTTTCACTGTTCAACATTCGTCGCCTTGTTGGTTTCCTGCTTCATAAGACGAACAGGCGCCCGTGCCTCGAGACGTCGACCTCGAGATCAGCAGACCGCCTCGTCCCACGCAAGACCAGCTCGTTCTAGATCGGTCAGGAATACTTGGTCCATCTGTTGTTGCCTTGCCCTGCCTCGCAAGAAGAGAGAAGCCATACACGTACAGCCACACATCCTTCTTCTGTCTACGTTCCCTTTCCGGTCCCCCCCCTCCCTTACCATCGTTGCGGTCACCTTCACGGTCGTTGAACACCCTCGCCGAGACCCTCGGCCAACGTCAAAGACACACAGCCCGTAGACCAGGCCAAAGACGAGCAAGATGATTACCAGCGTCTCCGTCCTGGGTGCTGGCCCAGCCGGCTTCGCCCTGGCCGCAGACTTCCAGAACCATGGGACGGACACCCTCCTCTACTCCCACCCGACTCACGCACGACACGCAAAGTCCGTCATGGAAACGGGCCGTCTCCAGCTCAACGGCGCCATGGACGGCTTCACCCACCTCCGGCTCACAACAGACATGGCCGAGGCCGTCGCCTTCTCCCAGACGCTCATCCTCACCGTGCCGTCAACGGGCCAGCCGACGCTCCTCGAGGAACTCCGACGCCACGACCTGCGACACCACACCATCATCGCCATCCCCGGCAACCTCTTCTCGCTGCTGAGGGACGTGGCCGGCCTCGAGTGCGCAAACATACTCGAGACGAACCTCTCGCCCTACTCGTGCCGCATGGACGAGGGCGGCAACCTCGTCGTCTTCGGCCGCAAGCACGACGTCTCCATCGCCGCGCTGCGCACCGCCGGCGTCGCGCCGTCCTTCTACCAGGACGTGCAGGCCGTCTTCCCCATGAAACTGCGCTGGTGCGAGAACGTCGTCGAGGCGTGCCTGGTCAACGTCAACGGCGTCTTCCACCCGCTCATGATGCTCATGAACGCCGGCCGCATCGAGAGCACCGGCGGCGACTTTCTGCTGTACCGCGACGGCCTCACGCGGACAGTGGCCAACGCCATGGAGGCCGTCGACGCCGCGCGCATCGCCATCGCCGCGAAGCTGGGGCTCCGCACGACGACGGCCGTCGACATTTCCAACGAGTGCTACGGCCAGAGTTTCACGGACCTGGTCGACCTCGCGCGCAACTCGCCGCCGCATAACAGGTTGCGCGCGCCGGGGAGCTTCGACAACCGCAATATTTCAGAGGACGTTGGCGATCTGCTCGTGGCGTGGCACAGGTTGGCCGTGAAGGTGGGCGTTGACGCGTCGCCGATCGCGGCGGTCATCGTGCTGGCCAAGATGGCGACGGGCGTCGACTACGCGGCGACGGGGAGGACGCTCGACAAGCTCCAGCTGGAGGAGTATAGCGGGGAGGAGATCATCAGCATGTTCAGCGGGAGTCATAAGCGGCCCTCGCAGAGTGAGGCGCGGTTGTGAGGGGAGATCTGGGTGGTTTCGTGCGGATATCATGTCTTTTAGAGCAGCGGTTCAACGTCGTCAAGGATCGAGATGGTTTGGTTGTCTTCCATTGGAGAGGAGCGACTTGGTGTTCAAGGCGTTCATGGAGAGAGGTATATCAATCACATGGTTCAAATCGCTTGGCAGCAACTGGCAGGCTACGTCCCGAGAGTCTCGAGAGACGCGTGCTTGAGCTGGGGTTTCTTGTTAATCGAGGCTCGAGAGTGACTCTTGGAAGCATTCACTCGACGTGTGCCTACAGATTGCTTCCAGTCGAGCACAGGAGAACTTGTACCATGGCCTCGTTAGATTCTCCGACTTTGGCTTCTCCCGAGCAGCGATGAGGGTATGTTTTCGATTCTCTGACCTCGGTCTCTTCCGAGCAGCGATGAGGGCATGTTTGCGTCTCTAGATTCTCATACATATAATCCATCTTCTAGCAAAGGCCACCACAGCCCTCACAGCTTCACCCTATTACACGACATGCCGCGTATCCTCGCACCATACAGACCAAACAGAAACGGCAGAGGACACAGAACCAGCGACGAGAAACCCAGCAAACTGTTCCCCCAGCCCCAGCCCAGGCCGTCGTACATACCCAGCCCGCTCAGCGGAATCAGCGCGCCGGCGATCCCCCTGAGCACCGCGTTGGCGCCCACGGCGCTGGCGGCGAACTCCTCAAACGCGTCGATGAGGTACGTCTGGATCCCCGTGAAGACGAGAATCGACCCGAACCCCGTCACGGCCGTGCCGACGAGCGGCCAGGCCCAGTGGACGCGCGCCTCGACGCACCAGCCGTAGACGAACAACCCCGCCGGGAAGCAGAGGGCCCCCGGCACCGCGATGACGGGCGCGAGCCGGTCCTCGGGCGCGTTGGCCCTGCCGGCCGCCGCGCGCCGCCTGAGGGTCCTGTCGCTGAGGGCGCCCACGTAGACGGCGCCGAGGAGGGTGCCGAGACCGCCGGGGAGGAAGACGAGGCCGGTGGCGACGGTCGAGAAGCCGTACACCTCGGAGAAGACGAAGGAGTACGTCGCGAAGAGGAGGTAGAGCGTGCCGTAGAGCATGGCGACGTAGGCGCAGACGACGGTGACGAAGGGGCATGTCAGCAGCAGTTTGAGCGGGCGGACGATGCTGCGCGCGAAGAGCTGTCTGGGGGTGTAGTCGGGCGCGAGGCTGGAACGATAGCTTGGGTTTCCCGTCTGCTTGCGGAGCGATGCTGCTTTTCTCTCGAGCAGGACGGGGGGGTACGTTTCCCTCTGCATCAGAAACGACACGACGGAGACGACGCCGACCTGTGTGTGAGTAGCAGTCTGTGTGAGCGACGATGGTCTTCTTGTTCCAACGAAATACTGCCGGCCGAGTACAAGGTAACTCACGACGATGGAAATGACCCAGAACATCCACCTCCAGCCCAGCCTCTCCGCCACGGAGCCGCCGATGATGGGCCCGATCATGGGTCCGAGGATGGTGCCGACGGACCAGACGGACACGGCCTTGCCCCTCTGCTCGCGCGGCATCAGGTCGGCGATGCTGCCGGGGCCGACGGTGATGCAGGCGACGCCGGCGAAGCCCGAGAGGAAGCGGAAGAAGAGCAGCATGCTCTCGCCGCGCGAGAGGGCGCACGCCACGGTGGCGACGAGGAACAGGGCGTTGGCGGCGTTGTACACCGCGACGCGGCCGTAGAGTTCGCTGAGCGGCGCCAGGAGGAGAGGTCCGCAGGCGAAACCCAGCACGAAGATGGAGACGGAGAAGGTCGCAAAGGTGGACGACGTGGTGTTGAATTCGGCCATGATCTGGGGCACCGCTGGGGCGAGCATCGACGACACGAGGGGACTGTTGCGAGTTGGCTGTGTTAGTCGTGTGTGTTTCGTTCCCATGGGACAGTCCAAATGAGTTGAGTTGACTCGTTAGTCGTTGGCTGGGTGTTCTTCTTTGACTTACACGAGGAAGCTCATGACGGATATGCAGAGGATGTTGGCCCATTTCACCAGTGGCCGCCAGTTCATGGGATTCTCGGCATCTTGGTCTTGTGGTTCTTCCCAGCTCACGACAAACTCCTGGTCCGTCTGTGGTGGAGGACCTGTTGACTCTTCAGAGGCGCTGGTCTCGGACGAGGAGGGAACAGATGAAGTTGTCGTGCCATCCTGCGGCTGCTTCTGTTCGCTCTCGGCTGCCTTTTCGCGAGTAAATGCGCCTCGCGTCTGCTCCATCTGCTCCGTCTGCTCCGTCGTCGGTGTAGCTGGTCCTCCCTGCTTCCCAGGCCGCCATGGGAAGCGAAGGGATCGCGGGGACCTCTCGACGTCCCGCATGGCAACGAAAAGAAAGACACCAAAAGACACGCTCAGTATGCTCGACGATGGGTATGCGTCATGAGTAAACTACCACGCAAGAACGCAGGTCAAGGTCGACTAGCCGCGTGCCTCAACCAGGTGGTGCAGAACGGACTTGAAGCACGGACACGGTGTAATGCGTCCGATCTGTCTCGGCTGAGCTGAAATTCTACACGCAGTAATTAACAGTATTAAAGGCAGAAAAGTCGAGCAAATAACCGAGCTGTACCGTCTGAAAGTGCCAGGGGAGGGGGGGCCGTCGGAGCTTTGCAAGGTTGGTCGATCAGGGCCAGCAGGCGAGTCAGTACTTGTACAACTTGTACACGGCAGACGCGGTGGGAAAAGGCCGAGAACGAGAGTATCAGGGAGAGTGTCTAGGAGAGGGAGAGGGAGAGGGAGATGACTGGACAGTTCGGTTGTGGTGGGAGCTTGGCTACGACGTGTGTCTCTCGGTCCCTCCCATGGCCACGGAGAGCAGGTTTCTTCAGTTTCTTTAGTTTCTTTAGTTTCTTTAGTTTCTTCAGTTTCTTTAGTTCTGTTTAACTGCTGCTGCCACGTAGCGGTGTCACATTCTCAGCTCTTGACAGCCACCGTCACCAACAGCTCCATGTCCATCTTGATGCCCTCCTCGGTCGTGATCTTGTCCCATTCCACCTTCATCTCCTCGCGCGCCTTCGGCCTCATGTCCAGCGGAATCCCGCCGTACGTCTTGCCAGACGAGCTCGTGTCCAGCCAGTCAATCATCGCGTAACCGTCCTCGGCCGTCTTGACAATCTCATTCACCACGACGCGCCTCTCGCCAAACCCAGCGGCGCCCAGTATGCCCTCCAGCTCCGCCCGCTTCAGGAACCTGGGCCCGTCCGCGCCGTGCTCGTAGTTCCTGTACGGCTCGCGGCCCAGCACGTCCGCCTTGATGAGCTCGTGGGCCGCCACGAAGTCCCCCGAACCGCCCGAGATGCCGACGCGGCCGCCGGCGCGCAGCACGCGGGCGAACTCGAGCGCGGCGCCCGGCTGGTCCTGCACCCAGTGGAAGGTGGAGTTGACGTAGACGACGTCGAAGCTGGCGTCGGCGAAGCGCGAGAGGTCCTCGGCGCGGCCCTCGTGGAAGTCGAGGTTCGGCCGCGTCAGCTCGCGCGCGAGGGCCACGCGCTCCGGGCTGGGGTCGATGCCCGTGACGCGGCCGCCTGGTCCGACGAGGTCGGCAATGTGTGCTGTGATGTTGCCCGGTCCGCAGCCGACGTCGAGAACGCGCTCGTCGGCGCCGACGGCGAGCTTGTCCAGGAGGAACAGGCCGGCCGAGTACTGGGTGTCGTTGAGGATGGTGTATCCTTTTGCGAGCTCGGCTGTGTCTGCCATGGTTTCGACTGGAGCGGGAGATGTGAAGCTGCGGTTGTACGGAGCGCAAGGGGAGGGGGGTTTGTCGTATGGGCTTTTTGTTGCGGCGACAAGCATCGCCCGAGATATCGAGACATGGCCTTTTATCGCCCTCGGTTCACGGGTTGCCCCATACGCTCGTGGTGGTATCGGTACCTGTACCACGAAGCCGGTGACATACTGAGTTGATTGGAGAGAATGTGGGTGTGTGTTTAACAATGAAACTTGTCTTTCGAATTCTAGGGCGAGCTTGTTCTCCTCAATGTGCGCTTTGACTCTTCTGAGGAGAACTGACGATGCTACCGTAAATATGCTCGAACTCCCTCCTTCTTCGCAAACGCTACATACGCCGTCACTTGACTATTGCCATTGTCTGTTTGAGCTGCCACGTCTACTTGTACTGACTAGCCCAGAAACATGCTCGGATGCCCTCGGTCACGTAGCATCACTGACGCGTAAGATATGGTAGCATTGGCGCCCACGAACCGTCGAGAAGCACCGCTTGGCAGATATCGATTGGCATGGCCTACCCGTCTACCGTGCTCTGGGAATCGTCTCAAGTGGGCGTGAACCGGCAAACTTGGCGTCCGCCGCTCCGCTGTCGCTGTGGGTGCCAGGAATCATCGTGAGCCCTGAACCCTGAACCCTGCCCAAGTACCGTCTACTTTGTGGAACGAGCATGTAAGAATTGGTTTACAGTTCAGCACTGACATATGCGACTGCGTTGGCTCGACTGCCGACAAGGGTTGGTGTCCGACGTGGAGGTGAGCGTCGTTCAGACTGCTTCGTGACCTTGTCGGATCGAGTCTTGGTAGACACGTACGCGAGTTCATCAATTTCAGCTTGCCAAGTTGCCTGTTCCTCCTCCCGAGTCCTCTCGGCACACCGTCTGGAGTTCTCATCTCAACAGAGACGTTGGACACCATGACTTTCTTTCCCTTGTCGACGGCTGCCGCTGCAGCAACCGTCGCTCTCCTCGTGAGTCTTGAGTCTTCACTCGTTTGCGCACAGCATGACATCAAAGACGCCACACATCTAACGACGGCATCTCTCACAGCTTGCGGCGAGTTGCATAGCCCAGGTCGTTTACAGGCGCTTCTTCCATCCCCTCCGCGCCGTACCCGGTCCTTGGATCAACTGCGTGTCCGAGTTGCCGGCTGCCCTTGAGCTGGTCAGAGGCAACCAGCACATTTACTACAAATCGCTACATGATACGTACGGACCCGTGGTGAGGGTGTCGCCCAACGAGCTCAGCTTCACCAACCCTGATGCGCGTGAGAATATTTATGGCTTCAGGGTAAGTGGAATCATCTACAACGAGAGACGAAAAGAAAAGCCACTTCTCGGCCGCAATACTAGATCTTTATCAGAGTACTAACCAGACAACACAGAAAGGCGGTCGGTTAATGGAAAAGAGTCCCATCTTCCTCGGCGCCGTCGGCAGCACCAATGGACAGACGGGCGTGAGCCTGGCCCTCAATGCCGAACATGGCCGCCAGCGGAAAGCCTTGGGCTACCTGTTCACCAACAACGCCCTCCTCCGCTTCGAGCATTTGATCCGTCACCAGATTGGCCAGTTCATCTCTGTGCTCACCGACAAGGCAACACGAGACGAGCCGGTGGACGTAGCAAGTTGGTGTAAGAACCTCCCCCCAGCTCATGACCCCTCCCTCGGCATCGCATGAACTGACCTTCGTCCTCACAACAAGACACCTATCTCGCCTTCGATGTCATGGGCGACATGTGCTTCGCCGAGCCCTTTGGCTGCTTGAACCAAGCCTCGTCGACCGAGTGGTCCACCTCGGTCATCAACGTCTTCGTGGCCGCCACCTGGACACAGGGTATCCGCAGACTGACCGGGACCGGGACCTGGCTCGAGACCATCGCCACCCGGCTCCTCGTCCCCGCGCGGGCGGCCGAATGGCGACACATCCACCTGAACAACTCGCGGGAGAAGACGCTCCGGCGCCTCGCCGACCCGGGCCGCGATCACCCGGACTTCATGTACCACATCCTCAACAGCGAGTCGAGGAAGCTGCTCTCCGACACGGAAATCATCCTCAACATGGCCCTCATGATCAGCGCCGGCACCGATACCACCGCCACCGCCCTCACCGGCTGGACCTACTTCGTCTGCACGCACCCGGGCGTCTATCGCCGCCTGACCGCCGAGGTCCGCGAGGCCTTGAGGGACCACGACGATATCCGGTGGGACAAGGTCCGCCACCTTCGGTTCCTCGAGGCCACCATCTACGAGGCGCTGCGTCTGTTCCCTCCCTCCCCGGCGAGCCAGCAGCGCATGGTGCCCGAGGGTGGCGCCACCATCCAAGGCTACTACGTGCCCCAAGGCATGACGGTTGCCGTCCCGCCCTGGGTTTCGACGCACTCTTCCCACAACTTTGCGCTCCCCGACGAGTTCCGGCCCGAGAGGTGGCTGGGCGAAGACGAGAGGTTCTCGGCCGACCGGTTCAACGCCTCGCTGCCGTTCGGCACGGGACCGAGGGTCTGCATCGGGAAGAACCTGGCCTACATGGAGATGCGCCTCATATGTGCGCACATGCTGTGGAACTTTGACATGGAGCTCGACGTGGGCGAGCACAAGAGTGTCAACGAGGTGTGGGGGCTGGACGGGAAGCTCAAGACTATGAAGGTCTTTCACTCCATGACGAAGCCTGACTTGTGGGTGCAGCTGAAGAGGGTGCAGCGGTAGTGAAGAAGAGCCGTGGATTCCGAAGGTTTTCTTCGATGGCCATGCGTTCTTCGCAGGCTAGGTGTAGTGGCAAATTACGGGTTAACTATCAAGACCCGAGATTTAGATCTCCCACGTCGCTTGCCTGACGTCGTCCGACAGGAATGACGAGCGCCCTGATCAAGAGACCCCAATGGAACTTGCCCTGAATTCTTTCCTAAACTCGTGACTGTCGGTGACGCGCAGAACACCGCTGGATGCAAGAACGTAAGGAGGAAGTGACGATCACACCTGGTGTTAGAACAAGCCATTATGCAAGTCGACAGGAAGTTCCTAGAGAGAAGCAGCAGCCAGATGAAAAGAACAAGATACTTTCAAGGACGGAACGGAGACGGCCTACCTGTCGTCGTAGAAACAGCCTTGACTAGCACTCGGAAAGAGACCTTGTCTGGAATATGATCACGTTATAAGCGTGTTCTCAAGCTTTAGCTAGGAAAGTTGGAGCAGGCTTGGAAAGCTGAAATATTCTCAGAAGAAAACGACACAAATATGTCAAGTATAGCTGCATCCGACGTTACCTAGCACCCAATTCATACAGAGGAGGACATCTAGAGCATGTGTCATGAGATAAAATGTATTCCAGCTGTAAGACAACGATAAGCTAGACATAAAGATCAACCAGGAAATCGGCTTATTGCTTCCTTATATGCTGCCTCAATGGAACTAGCTTGAACCTCGGGTGCAGAAGTTGGTAGTTCTGTGCACACTGCGTCCCGTATCTAATTACTTTTTCATCTTGCCCCCACGGATATTCGTGATACATGGCACCTGCTTGTCATACAAGAGAATATCAATGGCATTCTTGCCGGAATGCAATCACAATCTCCGGACGCTGGCCACCGCTGAACTATCAGCAGCAAACAATCGCCTGTCAGAGGTGAGGACAGAATTCTGAGCCGAGGGGAACGAAGCCCACTTGGACTTTGGCTACCCCCTTCATGATGAAGCAGATTTTGACTGTGTACTGGCCTCAGACCTGTTTGATGCTCAGGTATTCATCACAGGCCACCTGATGACTGCCGACAAGACCGTCAAGGCGAGGACCCCATTGATGATTGTTTACGACTTTCGTTTCGACTGTGAGGACAGTATTCTGAACTGAGGGAGAAGTAGCCCACTTAGCCTTTGGCTAACCCTTTCATGATAATGATACAATAGGTTTTGATGCTCTAGCGGCCTCAGACCTTTTCAGGTGTCTCCGTCACTGGCCGAGCTGTGTCTACGACTTTTGGTTTGGTCATATGGAGAGGGAAAAGAACAAGATGGCAAGACCTTTCCTGTGTGACCTTTAAACAGCACAATTCGGGCACCTCTATAGTTGTTTGCCACCATGATTTATGGGGCACTCCACAGTAGATAGCAGGGCTTTTTAGGTTTTCCATTTTCAAGTCATCATGATATCTTACTTTTCTACTGCCCAGCCTTCTTCATCATCCCGATTCCCAAGGTTGACCAGTAAGCATTCGTCGGATGTGACATCGAGATATCTAGTCAAGCAAAGAGGTAGGCCGAATATGACCCAAGAAGATTCTTCCATTATATCCAGGCCGCTAGCTTTGATAGCACGCGCAGCCTTCGAGAGCTTGCAGTGCAATACACCGCTCTGGCCTCGCCCATCAACCGTTATACAAATAAGCGTTTGCGCCACCGCAAGGAACACGAGGTCGGCCAGTAGCGGCCATGATAGAGACTGGAAGAGCGGGTGTCTTGACAACGACCCTGATGGAGAAATCAGATAATCCTCAAGAGCAATGGACTTCGTCATGAATGGAAGGAAAGCCTGAAAAGCTACCTAAAGCAGAATAAACAGCTTCCAGCGACTGGACGCTGAGCTACACGAGATTCGGGCCGGGGAAGATGCCCATAAAGGTCCCCGTGAATCCTCGCAAACGCAAAATCCGTCGAGGGCGTCCACGTTTTCATGAGCGGCTGTATCCAGCCCTTTCGCCCGACACGCACTCCTTTGGGTACTTGGGGGAAGGGACCGAGCCGTGGGAGGGTACATTACATCGTACGAGAGCGCGGTCAAGTTGACTGCCGCTGTTGCCGTGGACCCCCAAGCCGTCGTAGATCAGGGATGTGGGTTTCTGTTTGGTGGCAGATGATGCCGCCAGTAATGCTAAAGTAGCCCTTTCATGCAGTTCTGGGGAATCGAAAGAGTATCAGGGAAATTGGCCACCTCTTTCAAAGAGGCCTATGGCGTCCAGCTGCTGGAACGTCTCGGTTCGCGTCGGCTTGAGGGGCTGAAGGATGCCGTACTGCTCCTGAAATCAAGCAGGCCGGGGGATCCCTTCAAGTATCTCATTCCGTGAGGCATGTTGCGAGACACTCGAACGGTCTATTGACAGAAATTCAGCTCCTCTACACAAACTACTGGATCAAAGTAAAGACTTTCATTGAATCCGAAATTGACAACGAAAAATATCTCCAAGTTAAGCCAGTCACTTGGGGGGACTCTATGAGAGTTCGGAGTGTCGAGGGAGAGGGAGACGCACTGGAATCTCCGTCTTCGTGAGGCTGAGGGTGTGGTAGTGACTGCAACTTGGGACTCCTTGGGCTTGACCTGGAGACTGAGAGATGGACTTGGTTCTTAAATCTCGTGGGTCGTCGTCTCCTGGTGTTGTCTGACTTGGATGATGGCATGCTCGATAAAGACAGACGAGGCCAGCACCTGTCCACGGTCCAACAAAGGCTTAAAAACCGTGCCCTCCGAGATGCAGCACATTTGTGAATGGGCAGGCGGGCTCAGCCATCCCAGTTTCAAATGCGATTTCAGACCATGGCAGGTTCATTTGTATCTTGCAAGTGTAAGTGAACGAATTGTGCCAAGAAGTTACGCGGAGAGGTGAAGGCACATCGTGTTCATCAATCAACACCGGCGCACCGATGCTCGGGTTAGTCAGGTAGTCAGAACAGTACATCACCCACCATGTCCGTCTGCTTTCTTCTGCTTCGACCCGGTCTCTCGGTGGTGGTAGCAGGGGCATGGCGCTGGCATCTTGGCCGTCCACGCGATGGAGACCCAACATCTGTGCGATTCTCACGGCTCGGCAGAGACTCATAGAGGCAATGGCGAACCGCAGCTGCAGCGCTTCGAAGTTCGGTATCAGGACCCAACATTGAGCATGTGCCACCGTCACCAAATACTGTCCTTCGCCCTGGTTCGTTTGTGTCAGTATTTTTATACGGCCGATTTGAAGATGCGGGGAGGGGTCACCCTGTTCTCGTCAAACTCGATGCATCTTCTTGCTTGCTGGTAGAACGGAATCGACAGTTGACGATGGGTCTTGGTCATGTCAGCCCCCAAAGCCATGACTATGTATTGTAGACACATCGGGGGCCGCATATGCGGTGGTAGGTAAAGAGACACCAGGTAAGGGGATCTTCGCAATGCAGGAGCCGCCCAATACCATTTTTTGAAGTAAGCATCTGTGCTGTCGCAAATGTTGGCTATTGGCTCAACGCTGGATAAGGTATGACTTACAGGAAGACGATGATCTCGGAGGAGGGCGGCTGCTCGAACAGACCAGTCGGAACTACCTCCGAGAACGTTATTTCACTCTGCAGGCGGAGGATGACTTGCTAAGGAATCCGGACCATATACAGCAGCAGTGTTTTGAAGGTCAAGCTGGACAGGCTCTACTCCTTGACTGGTGGCCTTCTGCTCTCCCTCGCCCCTCGCGAGACGTTCCAGTTCTTCTGGAGATTTTATTCAAGCAGTAGGACTTTATTCAGCGTGACGGCCCGCATTTTCCATTCCTCATCAACGTATCCGTAGGCAAGTATTTGAAAACAATGTCGTTATGAGGAAATTTTGAGCTCACCCAAATTGCTTTCTAGCTCGTATACTCGCTTTCTCGTGCCAAAATTGGCCCTCCTGGACTCGGGATACTCGCTGTCGACTAGTGTTGGTTTACCCGTCAGGGGTAAATAACGCACGCCGCACGTGGTCTTCGTAGTGCGGG